>PVLD010014125.1:0-53506 GCA_004027595.1 Dinomys branickii
TTAGTGTGAAAGGTTCCAGAGCTCTCAGGCTGGAAAGATGAAACAGGACCACCAGTAAGAGGCAACACTGCTAAGGCCTCCCGGAGAGCCAAGCATCCAGTTCCCTAAATGAGTCGGAACTTGTATTTGACATCAGAGCCATCGTCAGAGACTCTAGTCTGTGAAATCATCATTCTCCACTGCTTCTTGTTGCACCCAAAAGTAATGTCCCTGTGGTGTGATTGGCCCTGTTTCCTCCAATCTCCCTTTTCCCCTGGCTGGCTACATGCTGGCTACACTTCCTCTCTCTCTACCCTCTGAACAGATCACAGTGATGCTTGCTCAAGTGCCACCACCTGGCTTGACCTCCCCAAAACCTGCCATGCCAGGGGCACTCAAGCCCCAGCTCACGGCCACCTTCCCAGGGAGGCCTGCCCTGCCCCCCTCTAGCTCTCATGGGGACATCAGTCCAAGCTGGGTTCCAGACAGCGCCTCCCTCTTGCAGCCTGGGGCTCTGTGCAGTTGATCAAAGCTGCCTCTACTCAGCGCAGCCTGGCCAGGGTGTGTCTGTGCTCAAGAAAAGTTTCCACATGGCCCAGGTTGTTCTGGCTACGATGTATCCCAGCTGGGTCCTGACTAGGGGGCATTCAGGAGGGTAGAACTTACATCTCTGTCCTCTAAGTGAGTTAGTGATGGCACAGGAGAGGGACAACCTCATCACTGAATTTATATTTGCACCAGAAACTGCCCGGCCCTCGGTGGAACAACAAAGGAAAATTTCTTGTCTACTGCTCTGTGGCAAGGAGAAACAAAAACGAGGTTGGAAGTATTTGTAACGTGTGTGTTTGTTGGGGGCCCTTCTGAGAAAAACAAGCTCTTGCCCTGTCTGAAGGAAAGCATCGTCCAGTTTACAAGTAGTTATGGGGTCCTGGCAGTGGTCAAAACGTCTGGAGGACTTTGGCCAGACTTTGGAGGGCCCCAGAGTGGGGTGAATTCCATTTTGTCATGGAGCTGGCTTGGAGCAAAGGAGACAGGGCAGAGGAAAGGGGCAGGGGGGGCAATGCTCACCGAAGCCCTGGGCTGCACAGGCTCTGTGCTGGGGTTGCTGGAATACACGGGCTCCGAGCAGATCGAAATACAGTCTCTCCGGTGCAGTCCTTGTTCCCTGTCCGCTCCCTGCCACTTCCTTGCCTGGCTGGGGACCACTCGGGAATGCTTTGCTGGGCCTGTCAGCACCCTACCTGCCTGATGTCTGACTATCTCCTGCAAACACACACCAGCGGCGGCCTCTTGGCTGGAAAGCCCGTTGGTACCTCGGGGCTGCTTTTTGGAACAAGCGCACGCTTGGCGTTTGATGCCTTTGCAGGAGGTGGGAGGCGCTGCCCAGAGGGATGAAGGAGCCGAGTGGAAAGGCGGCGCCTGGCTTCAGAGTGGAGCACGGGGAGGCTGAGAGCCGTTCTGTTGCCTGAGCAAAGTCAGGCTCAGGGCAGAGAGGGAGAAAACCCACGAGTGAGCAAGCGAGGCGGGGAGGGAGCCGGCGCTTGCTAATCTGAAGTTAATTTTGAATTGCCTGGAAAATCACCATACACCATCCAGCTCTGCCTTTGATGGTCCAAAGAAAGCAGCTGCTTTTCTTCCTCTTCAGGACTGTTTCCCCCCAGCGGTGCGGCAAATTAGGGGGAGCAGCAGTGGAAGTTGCAGTGGGTGTAATTTCTCAGGAAAAGGTCAGGCTAATTGTTGGTTAGTAACTAATAGTGATGGGGTGCGCCATGGGGGTTGGGGCTGCTCCTGCCTGTTCTACCAGCCTTCCTGCACTATGCCAGGCTCCCGGTGGCAGGGGCTAAGGAGGGCATAAAGCTCGGAAGGTGCCAACCCTTTGCCCAAGCAGCACTTCCGGAGCAGAACTGGACACACCCTCTGATTCCTGCAGCACTGCCTTCCCTCTGTGAAGTTAGTAGCTTAGGTCCTGGCTGGGGAGTGTAGGCTCACTAATTTCTCCTGTCTTTTTATGTTTCTCTTTTTATCTTCATCTCAGTTACTATCACCGAAGCATCCTGGAAGGATTACACGATGCACACATCTCTGGAAAATCTCCTGTGCTTCTTGCGTCTCCCAGCGATTTGGGGAGCTGACCTGTGCCCTTGGGCACCCTCATAGAGCTGTTTTGTTTGTTTGTTTGTTTGTTTTTTGCGGTACTGGGGATCGAACTCAGGACCCTGCGCTTGCTAGGCAAGCGCTTATTCCACTGAGCTATATCCCCAGCCCTCATAGAGCTGTTTTGAATGAGCAGCAAAGATGGCGGCCAGCTGCCCAAGAGAAAGGTCAGGAGGTGCTTGATCCGGTGACAGATGGAGATGGAAAAGGTGTCATCTCAGAACTGCCAGTGCCTCTGCTCCTGAGAGAGCTGCAGCTTTTAATCTTTGGGCTGACTTGTCCTTGTGCTGTGGGAGCTGCCTTGCAGTCCACAGAGGGAGTTTGCTCCTGATGTTTCGCCAAAAACTGGGACATGATCCAAAGCCAGATGTTTGGGATGGGAGGGTAACCTCTTGCCTGTGGCTATAGAAGCCCAAAGCCTCCCCTTTCTAACTTCACTTCTCCCTTCCCTCGTGATTTTTGACTGTGTTTCACTCCATATTCAGATGGACTTTGGAAACTCAGGATTCTGTCCTGACCATTCCTGGGCTTGAAGTGTCTTCCTGTCTCCTGAGGGTGACACGAGGCTTGGCAAATGGAGGCCACTTAACACTGACTGAGCCGTCTGCATTCCTGGTGGGACCAATCCGATCTTAGGTCCTTAGCATAGCGACCTCCTGGTTGAGGACACGGATCACCCGGGTCCTCTCTAGCGGCATATATGTGCCAACGCATCGGTTTCTGCATGTTTGATGAAAATATCCTTGTCATTTTTGCATCCCAGCTTTCTGTTGAAAGGTCTGAGTATGGGCAGGAGCTTGTCGGGACTCTAGGCCTGCCAATCCCTTCCAGCCGGCTCTGATCAGGGTGTGGTCTCTGTTCTGCTTGGTGCCAGTTCCCACACTTCCCTTGGAAAATGCCCCTCAGCAGGTGTTTGGATGTCTGGAGCTGGCTTGGAGCTGCCCTGACTAGGGACCCCCCATGCCTCTTCTCACAGCCTCTCATTCCTCGGGACAGGCCAGTGTCACCTGACTAGAAATGTAGACAACAGGTCTGGCTGGGTGCAGTCTCTCCAAAAGCGAGGATTCCACTTGGCTTGGTTACCCCAAGTAAAAACTCTATGGTTTGTCATGTCCCCACTGAGAGGGCACACTACAGGGAAGCAATCTGTGCTCTCTGATTCATGTGGGTCCCATTTGGGGTTCCCCACAAATTCAAAAAGGTATTTTCTTTCTAGGGCACCCTATGTGTCCCTGAGATGGTGCTTCTTATGTGGAAGCCAGACATGAATTTGTCTTTCTTCTGAAACCCCGGGTTTTAGTCAGTGACACTGAGCCTTTTAGAGCTTTCGGTGATACAAACAGTCCACTGCAGCACATGTGCCATAGTCTTGCCACCACAGGTTTAAGTCAGCACCTCTAGCAGGTCACACAGCTCCCAGTTGGACTCACTGCTTATGTGTGTCTTGTGGACAGTTTGGCTCTATCTGGCAAGTCCTCCCAGCTAGAAAGGGAGCATGAAGTTCATCACTGATTTTACCTTATCTCACTTTGGTCCAGGCCCTGGAACTCCCTGGCCACGGTGTTATAGATGGAAGAATGACCCATGTTTCCTTACAGGCCAACATGGAACCTGGGCAGTCTCTAACCCGTCCTCCTTTGCTTGAGTCCCTGCCTTGGCCAAATGGAAAGAGGAGCTCAAGGGTAGAAAATGGACTCTGCCTGGTTTCCCTATGGGAGACCTTGATTGTTTATGGCATCTGTTCATATGGCTGGTCCCAGACTCTGGCAGGGTGTGGTTTCTGTCTTACCTGGCTGCTTGGAGTCCTGTTGGCAATAGTCTTAATTAAATGTTGTAGGAGACTAACAGCAGATTTGGTCCCACCCTTGGCTGGTCCAATTAGAGGGGTCAACCAAGAGGAATACTCAGGGGAAAATTTGCCAGAAGCTAAGACTTTAAAATGCAGGGTGAATGTCACTGGGAAATGATTCTAAGTCTTTTGAGTTTCTGATGATCAGGGGCAGTGACAGTCTTTCTTCCAGATGATCTTTTAAAGGATGTTATATTGCAGACAGCCTTGGCAAACAGTATCTCCCACCAAAATCAAGGGCAAGCAGGTCTACTATTTACTTGCAAATATTTACCACTATGTATGCTGGTGTCATCTGGCTCTTTTTGCGTTACCTCATGGAATTTGGGGCTTAGGGAACCAACACAAGAAAACACAACTACTGTACTCTGGCCTGCTCTTTCTGTGAGTAATCAACTCCTTTGTCTCTGACCCAGGAGACGCTTATCTTCTGCCAGCTTCCAAGAAACTTTAGCAAGCTCACTTGTTAGCTTGCAACAAGGTAAAATCTCTGATGCCTCACCATTCCTGGCCTAGCCTCGAACCAGAGCATGCATGTAAATCTTATCTGTTGCATACATGGTGGGAAAATGAAAATGAGAGACTGCAACCTTGACTTTGCCTGACTTAACTGGCCAGCACACAGCAATACCCTCCACCCAGTGCATGTGGCCAACCTATGGAAAGATCTGGAAGGCTGGCCGGAGGGGGATGGAGAGACCTCTGGGGTCCCACCGTGTGGACTTCTGCCATAATCCGCTATAAGACACAGCTCTGATTTCCCACCTGCCACGCAGAAATAGCAGCCGCACTTCCTCCAGAGGGCTTTGGTAAGGACTAAATCAGGTGTGGCCTGAGCAAGCGCTTGTCACTGTCTTGTGTCTTCCTCAGTGGCCGTGCTGGGCACCTTGACTTACCCTTTATATGGTTCCCTTCTCTCTCTCTCAACAGCCTGTCTATGATCTCAGTTTATCTTTCCTACCCTGAAATTGGCCAATTGACGTGGCACCCCTCACTGCAGTCCCTGGATGTGCCTCTAATCTAATTAGACTAATTTCAATTTCCTGGATTTAATTACTTTTAATTCAATTAATTTAGAATGCAGTACACAAGGTGATTAATTAGGAAATGTTACTGAGGGATTCAAAGGTGGATTGCACTATGCAAGTAGAAGTATTATTGGGGCCCCATCCACCCATTGTCACTTTACAGGGGCGTTACCAACGACCTGGGAGAGACAGGGGTCAGAGAAGCAGGTGAGACAGGTAACTATCCAGTGGCAGCTCCCTGGCACCCCTCCACTGCACTCAGTGTACTCTGTGGCGTTGAAGAGGAGGCAGTCAATTCCCATGGCCAGCGAGTTGGAACGAAGGCATAGTCTGCGGGTGGGGAGCACGAACTTTGCCTCTGAGCACTGATACTTCGCTGTGGGATTGTTCTGTGTCGCAAAGAGGCAAACCTTAGGGCTCCCTCTGACCTATCACACATTTCCCCTTTTTTTCTTTTTTGCTCTACACACCTGTTAAGTACCTTAAGTCATCAAAATAACAACCTTAACACAGATGTATAGGGGTACAGAGTGCTACAATCTAGGCACTGTTCTGTGTGCTTTTGTACTAACTCATTTATTTGTCGTAGGACTTCAATACAGTCAAGTGTCACCTAATGAGAAATTCGTCATTAGGCTATTTTGTCACTGTGAACATCAAAGTGTACTCACACAGTCCAGGGCAGCTATGATGAGCTGTCACTGGCTCATACAGTCTGGTGGGACCATCACGCTGCATGCCATCTGTCGTGGACCAAAATGTCACTACGCTTAGTGAGGTGCTATTATTTCCATTGTTCAGAGCTGGCTCTGTCAGACACAACTGCTGTTTGTGTTATTCAAAGGCACCAGTCGGTGGGGGAATGGGGCTGATCAAAGTATGTTATTCGCATGTAGGAAAAAGCACAGCAAAAGCCAATATTTTCTAAAATTAATGCGCACTAAAATTAATATGTACTACTATGTACTAAAATTAACATGCACGCATTTTTTTAGGCAAAAAGATTAAAAACAGTTTATCGATTTCTTCCCTGGCCGCCCTCAGTCTTTTGATAGCTAGGAACCCAATAAGAAATGAAAGGCAGCTGGTACTTGTTGAATATTCTGATAAATGTACACACGCAAATATATTTTGGAGTCAGGTATGACCAGAGTGAATGCTAGTTTTGATTTATTTTAAAATTTTTATTAGTATGTGGTTACAGTATATAATGACCGCATTCACTGCGAGGAACTGAGACATGTACGTAACGCATCGTAACTCTTCTTTACTACTCGCAGTTTTTTCAACAGGAGATTCATTCATTTATCTTATAAGTCCTTATAAAGGTAACTATCAACTTTATAAAACGCATGACAGTTACCTTTAGAGCACTTGGTTTTACCTGCTCCATTGTGGAGAAGTAGAGATAATGGTACAGTGGCTTGCAGAACCCTTGCGTGGACCAGCTATGCCCCAGGTATGTGGCGATTGTTGACTTGGGGCACCGCAGCTGCCTGGGGCATCCTTACAGCTCTGTGGGAAGCCTGATCCCAAAGGTCAGGGTGCGCCACACTCTCATTTATTTCCTCTAGGCATTGACTTGATGACGCTGTGGACTCTGCAGTTTTGAGGGGACCATCTGTTTTGGTCTCTAGTGAGGGCAGTGGATGATAGCACATCATGGAGGGAATGTGTGTGTGTGTGTGTATATGTGTGTGTGTGTGTGTGTCTGTCTGTCTGTCTGTGTGTATAAGATCAACCCAACAGGAAGTCAGAGGGCAAACTTTAGTAACCTAAGGCCCTCCACAAAGGTCCCCACATTTCCAAAGCTTCCACCATCGCTCAGTGGCGCCCCCTTTGGACCAGGACTTTAATCACAATGTACTCTGAGGGAACACCGACCACACTCAAACCACAGCAGTGACTGAAGTAGCAGGCGCAATCCAGTGAGGTGCAGGTAGGGACAGGAGAGCCATCCTGGGAGTGATGTCCGTTTGCCCATCCTTGGCATACTATGTGCACAGCCAAATAACCCCGTGCGTCCACCTCCCCAACACACACTTCCGAAGTCACAGAGAGGTCAGAAAGAAATGAGAGCCTCAGCCAAAGCCTCCGCCTCCCCCACCTCTGCGGGGCTCGTTTAAGCCCGAGCCAAAGCCCTTCTTAACACCCTCACTCCTTGATTTAAGGAAGGTGAGGAGAGCCCAGCCCTGTGGTTTTAAGGCTGGATTTCATTTCTATTAAGACCATTGCCGGCCCCAAAAGATTAACTCACAGTCACCCTGTGAAAGCTGATCCGAGTGGAAAATCGAGTTAGAAATTTCTGCCTTCCCCTCCCTCACACCTCAGCAGATTAAGGGGAAGGTCTGATGCAGAGTTATGGGGATTTATGGGAATGTGCAGTTGCTAGCTCTTAAACGCTCACTTACTCTTCGGGATGTTGGCAACCCTGCTTCCCATAAATCGTTGCTGGTATTTCTGAGCCTTTCCTTGCCAGCAACGCGGAGGCCTGCAACACCTTTTCCGTGCAGTAGCCTGTGAAAATATTGAAGTCGGGCCCAGAAAAACACCAGCATAGAAAGGGGAAACTTTGATGTTTGCTAGTTATTTTCAGACAACCCTTGCCAAATCTTAATTTTTCTAGTTTACAAGTAAGGGATTCTGACCATCTGTCTGCTGTCAACCGATGTTTGTTTGGATGAAGATTTTATTTTTTCTCCCAATCTAGCACTCCTGTTCTTACAAGTAGTTTATTGGACTTCATAAATGTCAGCTTTTTGCATGCATTTTGTAAGCAGCTTATGACTTGGTATTTAATCAAAATTGAGCAGTCAGCGTCTGTAATCAATCTGAAAGGGAGTAACAAGGAGATGGAAGATCAGAATGTACCAGAGTTGCAGTTTTTGCCCTCAACTCTCTCCAGAGGGATGAATTAGCACCTGCGGGAGTGGGATGGTATAATGATGGAGAAGGATGTGCGTTTCTTGAGCACCTACTATGTGCTGTTTTGTGATTGGTTAGTCATCAATTGCCAAAAGAATACTGACACACCATCCCCAGGTCAGTGCCTTAGAGTACTCAGCATTTTTTAGCTCGTTGACTTGATGAGTTCAGGGTGAAGACTTGGGGGCCTTGCCTGACTCTTGGCCTGTATGGGGACAGTCGGCTGATCTTGACTGACCTTGTCTGGGACACCAGGGCCCACGTGACTCCAGTCTACTTGTGCTTTGTCCACTGCAGCCTGGCTGGGCACAGGCAAGCAAACCCACACACTCAGGCCCTGCCCCAAGTGTCTGCCGTATCGAATTTGTTAACATCCCATTGACCAAAGCAAATGGCACAGCTGAACTCTGAGTCAGAGAGATGGTGTCTCCGTCCATGCAGGCTTTCATCACAAAATACCAGAAACCAAGTGGCTTGTAAGCAACAAAAGCTTATTTCCCATAGTTCTCGAGTCTGGGAGAGAAGACCAAGGTGCAGGCAGATTTGGTTTGGAGGAAAGAGTACTTCCTAGTTTGCACTAATCTTATTCATGGGCTGAATTTTTTTTGTACCGGGAATCGAACTCAGGACCTTGTGCTTGCCAGGCAGGTGGTATGCTGCTGAGCTCTATCTCTGGCCCACTAATCTTATTCGTGGCAGTTGAGCCCTCCTGGCGCAAGGACCTCCCAAAGCCCCTATCTGGGAACACCATTACATTGGTGGCTATGAATTGTGCATGTGAATTGTGAAGAGATGGAACCATCCAGACCATCTCAGGGGGCCAGCCTCCCTGTGCTGCGAAGAATTGCAAGGTCACAGGCCAAGGCCATGGACAGAGGGAAAGAGGAAGAAGAGCCAGGGCCCAGAAGCTTCCTCCGTCGCAGTGAGGATGCAAATCTCACAAAGGAGTTCATTGCTATCACCCCAATATCCAGATGGAGACATTCAGAGATTGAATCACCAGCCAGCTCTTTCAGCAATTAGCAGTCAAGGGGGGACTCTTCTTCCTCGGCCTCTCTTTTAGGTACTGGGAATTGAACCCAAGGTTCTGAGGCAAGCACTCTACCACTGAGCTACATCCCCAGCCCTTTTATTTTCTTTTGAGACAGGGTCTGGCTAAGTTGTTCAGGCTGGCTTGAACTACAATCTCCCTGCTTCAGCCTCTGGAACAGCTGGGATGACCCAAGTACCACCCCCGCCCCCCGGCTTAGCCTGACTTTCAAGCCATCACATTGGACTCTCTGAACCTACTTTTCTCTAGGAATAGGTACAGCAAAGCCTTCAACTGGCAGGGCTTCCTGTGCTGTGTTACACAATGAAGGAGCCAGAGAAGGCGGGCACAGCTGCCTGGCCGATTGTCCCCACAGCTGTCTGGATGCCAGAGAAGCTGGAAACCTTGCGGGGGGGGATTCTTTGCCTCCTGTCACTCCGCTGCAGGGCTTCCTGTGGACAGACAGTAAGATTTCAGAAGACATCAAACCCAACATTTCCTAAAAACTTCAGAATCACGGATTCTGATATGTGGCAAGCCTCGCGGATGCCTTAGATCCAGTCTCCTTCAGTCCATTCCCAGTGGCCTCATGAAAAATGCCCAGGAGCTGGGAGACCACACAGGGAGGCCAGAGGGGCTCAGTTTCCTCCGTGATAGCAGCTTCCCTGACCCTGAGGACTGGCTTCATCTTACAGAGATTCCTAAAACGGGCCATAAGGGAAGGTCATGGGAGAAACTGGATGCTTCTAAGAACCAAACCTGCCAGCTCCTCCTGGCCCTGCACCTGTTTGCCTGGGCCTCCTGATGCTCCTCCCCTTGGGTGTTCCCACCCAGCAGCCCCCTTCCTGTGTCCTCTATTCCCTGGACTTCACCCCAACCGGTTCCCCATCTCGACCTCTCTGTAGGCAGCAGGATTGCTGGGAAAGGGCCAACCGACCTAGTTAGGTTCCACTCAATGGCTGTTTATTCCTGGGCACTCAGTAAATCTCTATGTCTCAGTTTTCTCCTCTGTAGAATGGGGGAAGGGACACAGCTCATAGTGTGGCTGCTATAAAAGCTGTTTGTCACACCCAAGAAATGTCCTGCTCATGGATATTCAATTAACGTTCTTTTGTCATCTTCTCCCTGTGTGACCTCCCCATTCCTGTCTACCCTGATCACCACAGCACTCTCCTAGCCCTTCAATAATTTAACATTAATGGTTTATTAATCAGAGGCTTCCTAATGGGCTGCTATTGACCTTGCAAAGAGCACATCCTCTGCTGTGGAGCTGCTCAGGCCCTGAGGGAAGGAAACTGATGGGGAAGGCTGTTGGCGAGTCCTCTGCCCAGGAAGGAGCGGCCTAAGAGCAAATCCCCCTGTTGTCAACATCAGGCCTTTAGGAACCTGCTGGGCTTCTGAAACCACAGTTTCTACAGAATAGGATGCATTTGCCCAGAGGACTCCCTGGAAATGCAGTCTTGGATGGGAAGTTCCCTGCTCTTCCCCGCAGCTGGGCTTGCAGGGAGGCAAGGGTGAGGGCCAGCTTTAACTCTGGGTAAAACCAGTTGTTTTCCCAGAACCAGTCCTATTGCTTGGAGAGTTATGGTCCCAAACTGGTGCTTGAAATCTTAATGGGCAGTTTCACTCCCAAGAGGGCTCTGTGATAAGAACAAATGTCTTGAGGGGTGGGGTACAGCTCAGGGGCAGAACCCTTGCTATCCTGGGTGAGGCCCTGGGTTCAATCTCCAGCACTGCAGGAGCACAAACAAACACACAAAAGAAATGCCTTTGGGAAGTCCATGGGGGTGACTGAGAAGCCACTTCCCATCTCCAGATCTGAATCCTCTCAGAGGAAAAATTGAAGGCCTAGGTTGTACAGAAGCTGGAATTCCCATGTGCCAGCCTCATGGCTTTTGGATTTAATCTTCATCAAAACCCATCTTGCAGAGGGGAACCGGAAGCCAAGGGAGGGTGCCTTCTGGTCATCTAGCCGCAGCTGCAGGACAGGGAGGTAACATCAGTAGTCCTAGTGCCTAGTGCCTCAGGTGAAGAGACCTACAAGTAAGAACACAGGGCAGGGGTGCGCATCTCCGATTTCACTCTCTCCCTGTAGAGGGGAGGAACCCAGGCAGGGCTTATGGAAACTTTGACGGTCATGTCCAGGTGGGTAGACTCAGAGCAGCCCTCTGATGGCCAGTTCCTTTCATTTTTCCTTATGTGGAACTGCGTGGGGGAAAAGCCAGAGGGAAAGGGAATCTAACGTTTTGCAGGAGTGGAAACAGACGTGGGGTGGGGGCAGTAGAGGCTGTAGGAGGAGCCAGACCCTCTCCCATGACTGCCTGAAGCACTAGTGTGGAGGTTATGCTGCCCCGGGGCTGAGAGGCAGACAGACTCAAAGAGGCCCCTGCGTGGTGACAGAGGGCTGGGACTTGAACTCTGGCCTGTCCTACTCCTGCTCCTGTGCTTTTTTTCTGCACTTACAGCCCAGAAGTGGGGCCCAGATCCAGGCAGGAGCAGCCACAGTTATGGCTGGTTGTGACTGGATGGCCACGGGGAGACTGCTGGCCCCACCCCTTCAGAGATCAGGGCTCATCGGGAGCGGAGGGTGGGGCGGCGAGGGAGGATGCCCCTAAGGAAGAAGCATCAGGCTTTGAAACAGGAAGTGGCAGGGTTTTTCCTGGGGTACTGGGAAGCCAGTAAGAGCCGTTTGACCTCCATAAATCCAAGAGAGCCCCTTGGGCCACTTCCGCCTTGCGAGGGGTTTTCTAATGCCAAGGACACTGTACCTGCGCATTTGGGGGCCCATACGCCAGTGAGAGACGGTAAGTGTGTTGGTCACTTCCGCTTTTATTAAAAAATTCATGCAGAAGTTGAAGCAATAACATTTATTTCCACATGTCGTGGACCGAAATGTCAGAGGCTTAAGAGTTCCTACAGGTGCGCTTTGTGCAGATGGCCCACGCAGTACACCTGAGCTGTGCAGGGCAGGCCAGGAAGTTACAAGTCCTGCCAGGGTCACATGGGAGCTTCTGCTCCTCTGCCTGCCTGGCTTCATGCTGGGAAACACGTACTTCTCTCTGGCAGCCCAGCATTCATGCCCCCAACCATTTCTGTCCACCAGTCACCCAGACCCGGATTCCTGCACCCATCTCTCCTGTGTGCTCTTTCAGATTGGCAGACAGGCAGATTGGAACCCTGTGGGCTGCCTGCACTTGACAAAGGTGTATGCTTCCTGTGCTGGTCCCAGAATGAAGACACAGGGTGGGGTTCTGGAGCAGCTAGGTGGGCTGGGAGCTGCGAAGGCCACACATCCAAATGGAATGGGTGAATCTAGCTGTGTCAGCCTTGATGGGGCTCTAGCAGATGCCTAGGAGCTCGGACTTTGGCCCATCTTATTCAAAACTTATCAGCGAATGCATGGCTCCTGCTAATGGCATAACAGATAAAGGGAAAGGATGAATATTGAAAAACTCTCCTAAGTATCACCAACCACTGCCAATATTTTACATAAATTATTCTGTTTCTGCTCACAGGGTGCTTGAGAGGTAGCTTTTCTCACCCCTTTACCGATCAGGAAATGAGGGCTTGGCAGAGGTAGCTGTGTGCGTGGACTCACAGCCGTCAGTGTATCTGACTGCAGAAGTGTGGTCAGTGATTCTCAGGGGGCCCTTAGCTGTCTTGCCCCGGAGGGGCCTGTGGGCAGGTGGTAGGGACAGATGACACAGAGCAGAGGAGACGAAGGACCCACGCGGGCCTGGGCTACACGGCCAGTCACCATGACCTGTGCCAAGAAGACAGACCTCTGCTCCCTCTGGGCTTCAGAATACCCGAGACGCAGACAGGATGTGGGGCACCTGGGCCCACAGCACAAGTGAAAAGGTGTCTGGGTTTTAGTTGACAGGAAGCTTCAGATGAGTCAACGGCAGGCTGTGGCAGCTAACCAAGCTGATGTCATCGACCCCTCCAAGAGGAGAGATATCACGTGCAGAGCCAGGGAGGAGACGCTCTCTAGAGTCCAGGAAACAGAGTCCCCACGGGCAGGACGCAGGGAAGCTGGTGCCGCCACGAGTGAGTGGTTCCGCTCGCCCTTGTCCCGCCCCGGGCATGTTCGTCCCCTCTGAGCAGTGGTGCTGCGTTCCGACTGCCACGCAGGTGCCTCACGTGTTTTGGGAATGCATCACACACTCAGTGTTGGACGTTGCCTTTTGCAACCCGAGTGGGTACTGCTAAGGTCCCCACGACTCAGTCTTCACATTCTAATGCACCATTGCAGAGCTCCTCTGGCAGCCACAAGGACGTACAGTGCGTTCAGCCTCCGCACAGCCGTCGGCCGTGAAAATCAGGGAGGTCCCCTTTCCTGCTCTCTGTCATGCCATCTTGCATTTCAGCGCTTCTCTAGAGCCTGCACCCTACGGAAACCCTGGCTCTCCTGACTCTGCCAGCGCGCTGCACCACCTGTCTTGGGTCCTTCCCTATCTCCATTCCACACAGGGGCTTCCTGCCTATGGCTTCTTCTTCCAGTCTTTCCTTCTCCCCTCACTTCATTCTTTAGTTTTCTTTCTGTTTTGCTCCTGACCCCAGTTCCTCCCTATCAAGAAAAGCTCTGGGATGAGTTGAGTAAGCCAGAGAGCTCCTTCTCTCCTGGCTTCAGCACTGTCCGAGGCTTCCTATTGCCCCGGGAACTAGGATAGCCAAAATGTAGCTCTTTTCTGAGAGCCAGGTAGGCGATGTGGTAGAGACAGGACCCTGCTTTTGCCAGTCAATGGCAGCAAACGTGGTGATGGGGGATGCTCTGTAGACTAGTCTTGGCCTCATCACGTACGCACATGTGGTACCCACGCATGGCAGACCCCACCACACACTGCCTTCTGACTGCTACTTGCAGCAAACAGCAGCAGCCAGAGGCCCTTCTTCACCCATCAGGTCCCCATTATCTTTTTTTAATTACTGCTTTTTATTTTGAGACAGGGTCTAAGTTGCCCAGGCTGTCTTCAAACTGGAAATCCTCCTGTCTCAGCTTCCTGAGTAGCTGTGATTACAGGCACCACACCCATTATCTTGCATTTCCATGACCTTGCTGGGCTCTTCTTTGCAAAGTTGACTCTCATTTCCATAACAGGATCTTCTGAGAGAGGTCAGATTGTGAGAGAGAGCACATCCTATGCAGTCCATATGCTCCTCTGCATTTCCCAGCTTCCTTTGCTGCTCTATCTGGGTCACGTGGCTCACTCTGACCAATAGAAAGAGACACAGGCAGACAAGAGAGGTGTGCCTCCTCTTCCTTATAGTGGTGGCTTTGAAGTCTGAGCTCCCTGTGGCATGCGAAGCAGGGCAGGCTTCCCACCTGTCCTGGTAGCAGGAGAAAGACATCAGCTTTCCTTCTCATTGCCCCCAGGTCTCAGCACTGTTGCTGTAGCCTGGCCTCCCCCAGTGTGCCCGCATTCGCTGCATGGCAGCTGCTGAGCCCCTCCCTGGCACACAGGACAGAGCTCTAAGGGAGCCCCAGGGGCAGCTGACTGATGCTGTCCTCTTCATCATCATGAAGCCCAGATGGCACTTCCTGTTGGCAACACCTCTCCTGGGCCCCTCATCCCCCTCGCTTTGCCAGTCTCCATCCCAGTCAGGTGTGCACAGCACAGAATTTGCCAAGAACACATCCTGGTGTTTGCCAAGGAGGACATTATGGAGAACACACAGGCGCAAGGGGCTGCCTGGGAGGCAGCAAGCCTGGCCCTAAGGTGGGCAAGAAGAGGCCCGAAGTCCAGGGGTGTTGGGAGCAGGAGCAGGAAGAGGGGGTGCCAGCCCCGAATGAGGAGGCTTGGCTTGGGAGGAACAGTCTAGACAGGTTATTATTATTACTATTATTATTTTTTCTGGGGTTTGAACCCAGAATCTTTGTACTGAGCTACATTTTCTGTTCTTCTTAATTTTTATTGTAAGTTGTTAAATTTCCCAGGCTTGGCTCGAACTTGCAATCCTCCTGCCTCGGGCCTCCTGGAGTGCTAGAATCCCAGTTGTGTGCTACCATGCCCAGTTTGGATCAGATGATTTTCAAGTCCCTTCCCATCCTGAGAGTCCCCCCACTACAATGTCTAGCATAATACATATATCTTTTTGAAATTGTACAAGTAGATAAATTCCTGATGCTAAGAAAATAAAGAATTTATGAAACAAAACAGCCTAACTTGCAAATAATGATTGCCACACAGACATAATCCTCTCCGAAAGGTGTGGGTCTCATGAGATCAGTGCTGTAGGCTCCTGTGAGGCTGACAAATGGTGACGAGTGGTCACAAAGGCATGGGGAGCATACTGGCAATTTACACATCAACCACCCAGAGGGCTGAGCTCAGGAGAAGCTGGGCTGGAGGCAGACTGAAGTCATCAAGCCAGCAGCCCCATAATCAGGGCACCCTGTGCTTTATCATGTGCTAAGTGCTGTCCCTGACATCCTGAGCACTCAGGGACAATTATCCACAGGCTTATTATAATATATCATAGATCATCTTGGGCTTGGGGACTTGTGGTAGCCTCCAGGGAAAAGCGCTACTTCTTTCATTATATGGATACCTGGGGTGGAGGGGCTCGGAGATTTCCCCCAAGATCACACAGAGAGTAAGGGAGACCCAAGACCCGAGCCCAGATCTTCTGATTCAGACCGATGGATTTCAAGACAAAAGAGCACCCATGCTCTGCTCAGAGCTAGCACTTCGCCATGCACAGGCTGCTAGGTTCCTGAGGAATTTTCCCTTCCTGCATATGACATGATGTGTGGGAACTGTGCCAGAGAAAGGACAGCTCTGACCGTCTTGGGGCCAGGAAGGATTTTCTTAGGACAAGCAAAGAATTGGGTAAGAGAGAGTCTTGGGGTTCCAGGGAGAATTCTTTGTCCAACCCACCACAGAATCTCAACTTCTCCGTCTAAAAAGTGGTGACGCTACTATGAAGTAGCTCTGCAGGGGTCCTAGGAGAGATGAGAGGTGAAGATGTTGGTGAACCTATAAAAGCCATGGTTCTCGTTCCATTTAGGAATGCATTCAGCTGCAAGTAACACAGCAGCCCACCAGAGTGGTTTAATTCGATGGAGCTTTATTTCCCCTGATGGGAGAAGTCCAGAGTATGATAAGCAGGAGGAAGTGATTTAATAACCCCGCTGGGGTGTTACCGCTCTTTCTCCCCCATCCCATCCTCACCTTGTAAACACAAGACGCTGCTTCCTCTGGCTTCCTACTCAAGCTCCAGACAGGAGGAAGAAGGAATGAGGGAGAGCAGGTGCTCATGTTGGGCATGTGAATCTTTTCTTAGACACCCAGCCATAGCTGCCATGTTGGCCTGCACTATAAGCAAATGCTCAACCTCTACCTACACGGAGGCTGGGGAAGGGAACACTTCCAGTTGTCTGCTTTTTGACCCTGAATAAATCTGAGGTTCTGATGAACAAGAAGGGGGCAGTGCTTGCAGGGAGGGTAAGAGACAGCCACAGGGCTTTTCCCAGCCTCCACACAAAGATGGCTCTGAATTCCCAGCGATCTTTGAAATCCATGATCTTTCAAATCATATATTGGAGACAAAGCAGTTCTGCCAGATCCTGTGTCAGACTGGGAAGCAGAGGCAGGCAGGGGACAGAGGCGGTGAAGAGAGCCCAGGGCCTCTCTGGCCCCCGCATCAGTTCAGGGTCATTAGCCCCCCTGGCTGGGCTGCGGGCGGCCAATCTGAAGAGCTCGTTAGTCGCTGCTATGTTAGCGTTGGTCTCCACCCGAAGATGTCTAACCACAGACTTCCTCTTGACTCCTGGCAACGGAGAGAAAACAAAACCATAGCAGTTTTCATTGCTGAAAAAGACAAAAGTGACCGGGTTGATTAATAAGCCCAGATGGAGGAGTTTTATTTCTGGGAGGAAATGCTAAAGATTTTAGTCCGAAGAGCTTGCCTGGGCAGCGAAATCACGAGTCTGCAGTGTGGTTCCTGGGTTCTGCAATTTCAAGGCCCTGTGGTCGGTTATCGGAGACCCTGGGCCCAGGGCTCAGGACTCCTAGGGGCGGAGCTAAATGACATGCGCTCCGGACGCCTAAGCAGAGCCAGGCCTCTGCTGCTTCTGGTTTCAAAGACTCCTACTGTGCATTTATTTTTCCTTGGTCTCATTTTCCATTATTAATTTTAGCTATTGATTAATTCCCATTTCATCCTTTTATTTTTTTGTGCGTTCCCCTCATCTCTTGCGATGTGCGTTCAGCACTTTTATTTTTAGTTTTTCTTCTTTAATAATGAAGGCGTTTCGGGCCCTACTTTTTCCCCCAGAGTTAAGCTTTTCTCAGGGATCCGTAGGTTTTGAAATAAAACGTTCCTCCTTTCATCTATTTCTCTATGGTTTTTAATTTCAATTTTTATATTGCCTTTGATCAGTGGGTTATCCAGAAGTGTGTTTATTAATTTCTAAGCACTTAAGAATATTTTCAACCACATTAGTGTTTTTCTTTTTCCATTTAGGAATTTAGATGATAGTAAGTCATTGTGACCTCTAAAGGGTCTAATTTTAAATCTGGAGGAAAAATTCTTGGACTCCAACTGTGTGCTCCAACTTTTACATGAGTCCTACGAGGAAGGAGGGCCGGGCTGGTCGAAATCCCGCAGAAGAGATGGGATTCTCTCATTTCCTTGTTGCAGTTTCCAGCCTGGCTTCTAGCCCTGTCCAGCTGGGCATCCCAGGCAGAACGCAGAATTTTTCTGCACTTGACTTCCTATCTTTAAAATGGGAACCTAAGGACCTCAACTTCCCAGCATTGCTGTGAAGAATCTATAACACTATGTACGGATAAATACCCAGGATGGGACAGCCACAAGGAAACAGACCTCACAGAAGACAACAGTTGCTATTTATGTTATTTATTTATTTACTTTTATTTTTTTCAGAATAAGTGGAATCTTCACTGGCCATGTGGTAAGATTTACCCTAACTAGGAATTGTGGTTTCTGGTCATGGTGGGGACTAGGAGAAAAGAGGAGATGGAGGTTTACTGTCACTGTCCCCACCTGCCAAGAGCAGCACCTGAAGCCTGGGGGATGGGGATCATTGGCTCCGGGAAATACAGTGATTCGGGGATGAGGCCAGGCCTCCAAGCCAGGTCTCAGCTCCCTGGTCCCCACCCTGCCAGCAGCGCTCCAGCTGCACCCTTGTAAGAAGAGCCGTGGACAGGGCTCAGCCTCTGTGTACGAGGGCGGTGAGCACCTGGCCAGGTGGATGCACTGGGTGACATCATGGTTCACCTTCGAAGCTTGGGCAAGGGGACTCAGAGGGCAGAGATGCTCCAGGAAGAAGACTGAGCTGGAACTGACTGGATACTTGGGTGTGGTTGCTATTTCATTGGCAGAAGAAAACTGGACTCGATCTGGGGGAGGGGTCCTCTCAGGCTCCCCTGGGAACGGCCCTGCCACACATCTGGGCCTCAGCTTGCTCTGCCTTGCTGCCCTGGGCCTGGGGTTGGCCCCGGCAAAGGCGAGTCCTCCTGGGGACCCTGTCCTCCTTTCCCTGGCAAGGAGCGGACTTCATGGGCAGGAGCCCTGCGGGACTGATCCTGGATGTGGCTGCGTGGGGGGACAGCCCGGGCAGTGCTGACGAGGCCTAAGGAAGAAGTGAGGCCAAAGGGGGGCCATGCCAGCGATGCCAGCCTGCTAGTGCCTGAGAGAAAGGAGCACAGGCAGGAGCACTGAGGATCGGGGAGGCCTGGGAGCGCGTAGAGGATGGCTGGGGGAGGGGAGGCATCACAGAATCCCTGCGTTCGGGAAGCTAGCAGGTCGCATTCTTGTCTCCATGACATCCGTGGGCATCCTTGTGTTAAGTGCTTTGCAACCTTTGTCTCCCCTTTTCTCTTCCTTCTGTCCTGTTTTCTTCTAAAACTCCCTTTAAGAGTCTATTCTAAGAGTGAATAATACAGAGATCACTGCTCATAGGGGACAGACAGGTGCAGGTGGGTGGGGACAGAGAAACTTACGGGTTCTGTGGGCACAGTGCAAGAGGTGATGGGGCACAGCCCCAGGTCTCTGGGGAGCTTCAGATAGCAGGGGACACGTGGCTGGAAGACAGAGCAGCGACAGGGAGCAGCTCATCACAGAGAAGGTGCACAAAGCCAGGGAGGGTGAAACTCTGACCCACGCAAGGGCATCGGTGCACAGCGGAAGTTCCAGTCCTTGAGCCCGTGGCGGCTTGTGGAGCACAGAGCAGTTGGCAGCCTTCCACAGAATGCACAGCTTTAAATAAAGTCACCTTGGTGTCGGGGCGGAGCAGGGTGCACAGGGTTGTAAGCCCGCAGTAGAGGCATCTCCCTCAGGTCTTGCCACTTCATGTGCTGTGATGTCGGGTCACAATAAGCCCGGTTTTATCATCTCTACATTAGAGACCAGAGGCCTGGACATTCTCTTGGAAATCAAGTCCTTGGTTGGAGGGGCAGTCAGGAGGGGGAGTGGGTGGGTAGACAGAGGCCAGCTGGAGCCAAGAGCGGACTGGGGAGGCGGAGAGGAGGTCATGGGTCTGTGCTGAGTTGGATGGGCTGAGCAAGGCTAGGAGATGCGGCTCTCAGAGGGGGAGACTTTGCTTAGCCTGGGAGGTCTGGAGTTTTCCTGGAGAGCTGAGGAGCAGCCCGGAAAGGCTTCCTGCAAGAGCAGTAGGGGTGGGCAAGGCTAAGACGGAAGCACCAGGAGCGGGCAGAGGCGTGCAGGAGGAAATCAAGAGCAGCTCCAGCCAGCCGGATGCAGACTCTGACCTGGGTGAAGAGGCTGCAGGAGAAGACAGAGGCCTAGAATGCTGTGTTGGGGAATCGAGACCTTTATCTCTCTGCACCAGCAGGCCGTGAAGAGCTAGGTGACGACTGTCTTTGCGCTTCCCAATGTCTAATGGGAAGAACATGTTCAAATGAGAAAGGGAACACTGGGGGGAGGGGAGACAAGGAGGAAAACATGGAAATAAAACTCAAGTGAATAAAAGAAGAACTAGATCATAGGGCGTGGACCAAGGAGTGCGGGCTGTAAGGGTCCTGGGCCCTGCGTGAAAGGTCAAGTCTGTCATGCGACAGCGACAGTGATGGTGCCACGTGGGCCCCAACCTCCCCCCGCTGGGCTGCCAGGACAAGCTTTGTTGCTCCAGCAGAAGGACCACTTGAGGGAAGCATGCCCTGCGGGTGAAAGCTTAGGCGCCCCTGCTGCGGGAACTAGAACCCGGAACTGCAGAGTCAGGCCCGGGGCACCCCGCCTCTCTCTCCACTCCCCTTCCTCTTTCTCTCGCCATTCCCCAGCCAGCTTCCCCTGTGCGTGTGGGACCCAGCTGCCAGCTCCTGCCCCTCCCAAAATGTCCTTCAGTGGCCGTGGCCAGAAGCTCAGTCCCACTCCAGTGTCCCAGGGGACCCTGGCAGGCCGAGCCCGGGGCAGTGGCAGCCCTGACTCTGCGGCCGGGAAAGGGCTGGCTTTCTGAGCAGCAAGGCACTGGGCCGCCCCTGCAGGATGCCAGAGGGTGGTTCTAGGAAGAAGGGTGCTAGAGCCATTGGGCTGCTTCCCCCAACCATGGAAGAGTCTTTCCCCCTTTCCAGCTCCCATGTGGCCAGAACAGGCTTCCTAGGGCTCCTCCTAAACCCGAGACACCCCACCATCATTTTCATATAGAACAGTTTCCCTAAATAGCAGACGCAGCCGGCTGAAGCTGATGAAACGGAAAATGGTATCAGCCGCAGGGGTGAGCGTGTGCCTGATCTCGCACGTGGCAGTCACCTCCCAGCAGAGTGCTTGTGGCAAAGTGGCCAAACACATGGCCTCCGACCTCTGCACCACCCCAGGCAACAGCCACTTGTAGCTTCCCAGTCAGGATATATGACCAAGCCTCGCTTTTCTCATCTGTGAACTGGGAATAATGAAGGCACGAGGAGAGACCGTGGTCCTCGGGAGTTTCTGAGCCACGCGCCCAAGGAAAGTGCTCAGCATGGTGCCTGGTGCCCTGAGATGCTCGAAGTTTTATAATTACTGCTGTCTCTCCTTTGGCACCGGCTGCAAGTCAGCCCCAGGCTCTTCTGGTTTATTTGCTGGTTTTCAGTGGACAATGATAATATATTTGATGTGCCAGCTGCCTGCTTCTCTGTGTTCTTTGACTTTCCCCACCTACAAGTGGCCTCCTCTGGCATCTCGCTTGAGCTCTGTCCCCTTCTGTCAATACTCCATGTGACAGCCACCCAACCAAGACCTAACCATCTTTCAGACTGCGGTTCAGGTCCACCTTCTCACTGCAGCTTTGCTAGGGACCCAGGAGGAGCTTGTGCAACCCTCCTGCAGGGCTCAGCAGCCCCCGGTGGTGGAAAATGTTCTAACACACACCTCCAGCCCTGGGACCTGTGCCTCAGTCTCCTCACGTGCCAAATAGGATAATGCAAATAGCACTGCCTTCACGAGGTTTTTGTTTGAATGAAGTGAATTGAGTTACTTGCAAAGAAAGCACTGATAATTCTGCCTGAGAATAGCTCAGAAAAGTTGGAGATTTCTATACAATAATCTTCAAAAACATGGTTGTTAATGGTTATATCAACTTCTATTGTGCGGGTAGATCATCCCGTACTTCACCAACCCCTTGTTGTCAGGCACGCAGGCTGTTTCCAATTCTTCACTATTATAAATAATGCTGCAGTGAACATCTTACACATAAATCTTTCTGTTTATCTCTGATTACTTCCAATATTGCTTGTCTTAGAACAAAGCCACATCCCTCAGACTTTTCAAAGATGCCCTTTGAAATAAAAGTAAAGCTTCTTTCCCATCAGAGAAAGAAACATATGGACTCTGTTAGTCAAGACGTGGCTCAGGAGGAAGGTAGAAATATGTTCAAGATGGGGCTGGGTACCCAGCAGGATATCTGACACAGAGCCAGTTATGAACTCCCTCCTGGCTCCCTGCCTGGAGGAGGGGTAGGGTCTTGATCCTCGGAACCCCTGATTTCTCTCTGAGGCAATTCCAAAGGGCTTTGATGTTCTCGGCGTTTGGAGAAGCAGCCAAAGCGCTGTACCAGACTCCTCCAACCAGTAGGGGGCAATATCGCCTGCTTCTGTCAGGGGATGGGGACATGGATTTCTTGATCTGGAGGAACTTACTTGGTTGCCTTAAAACTTTGGCTTACATTTTATATATTTCCCCTGTCTGTTTTTTCTTCCCTTCCTCCCACCTTGACACTTTTCAGCATCACTTTGGATTGCCATTTTTTTTTTGCTCATTCATTCTGGAGGAATCCAGCATATGTTTTCTTCCCCTAGGCCAGACATCAAGATTGTTTTCAGACACTTGCCTTGAAGGCTCCACCTCGCACACATCAAACACATTAAATATAGTTTTTCCCTGTGAGAAATTATAGGAATTATTTTTATAACTTTGCTTTGGAAATTCTTTGGCTACAAGTAATTCATTTGATGTATGGTTGGCTTTGATTCCTCAGCAATTATCAGAGGTACTCAGGAATTCTTGCAAAGTGAGAAAACCTAACCTGTACATCGTTTTCAAACATAATGAAATTTCTGTGAATACCAAATGGAACCACGAAGGAGGCTGATGTAATATTTTGTTTTGTAGCCGTTTCATTAAAATTTTATTAATTTCTCCTACAAACTTTTCCCATCATGTTTTGCAGCCAATCCTTAGGTTTTGGGGTCTGATACTGTTTCACAAATCGCTGCGAAGATCTCAGTGCCTCGTGGCTAAGAGAGCCCCACCAAACTTGGGAGGAGATGGAAGATGCGATGTGGTTTGTGCAAAGCCTCCAGGCCACAGAAGGACAGATGGACAAGTTTTTATTACAAGAGGAGGAAAAGCATAGTTGTAGTGGAACGTGACCAGGGTACACTGCAAATTCTGTCTTCTTTCAGTCTGTGTGTGGCACGGGGGTGCCAGTGAGCATACAGACAAGTAGACATTGCCCAAGTCAGAGGCCAAGTGACATCAGGCCTCTCCCAACCAGATTCCAGGAGGACAGGCTGAACCTGGAAATAACCTATGAGCCAGCAAAGCTACTGACTGCTCAGCCCTACCTGTGCTGACCTCCAGGCCAGTGGCATCACCTGGGAGCTTCTCAGAAAATCAGAGTCTCGGGCCCCAAGACCTCTGGAATCAGACATCTCTTTAGCAGGGATTCTGTGGGATTTGTGAACATCAAGCTCTAAGAGGTGGGCTGCAGGTCCAGCTGGATCAGGGATCGGCTTCCTGTAGGGAGTGGCGTCCTGAGAGCTGGGGAAGCTAGGGAGGTGGCCTTCTGGGAACCAAGCTGGTGCACTCGTCCCTGGAGCTGTAAGCTGTTCTCAAGTTTGGCCTACAAGCCCAGTCTCTGGGGGCCCCAGGTACTTTCAAGCATTGCTTGGGCGAGTTGGGGCTTTCCTGCTGAGGGACTTTGCCGCACCCTGTGCCCATGTGGTAGCTCCTGCTGGTCTCTGCTCCAGACAGTCTCTCTTCCCTGCTGGCTGCTTCAGCCAGCGCCCCACCGATTATCTAATAGACTGGAGGCTATGTGCATAATTTATTCCTGTGAGTAATTAATTGATCACATCAGGATGAGCAAGGGGCACCACCAGGAAGAGAAGGGAGAAAAGACATCAATAACCAGGGGAAGGAAGTGAACCAGCTAATTGGGTGTCTTGCTGAGGCAGTTTTTTAAACACAATGCTCATCTAGCTGCTGGTGGCTGACCACACCCACCCTTGCCCTACACGGGGTAGGTTTGCCAGGAGTTAGAGTCCCGGCAAGGGCTGGACTGAATGAAAGAACTTGACTCATAGGCGAGGTGCTTTTAAGCAAATCCATTTTCTCGGGTCTCAGTCCTATGGTCCGTAAAATGGAGACCATTGCCTCAGTGGGTTCCAAACAGGACTGATTACAGGACTGCCAGACATACCTTTAGATGACTGGGTTCCCAGCCTGCACATATGCAGGGTTTCCTGCAGACCCTGAAGGCTGCTGCAGTAGCCACAGGGCAAGGCCAGGCACCCTTACTATGACTGACACTTCATGTAACTGTGAAGTAGCTGGTTCCATGGGCAGCCAGGAGCCCTGGGTTAGAAAGATAACCTTCCACCCCCGGCCCCCTCTGGCACATAGAGCTTGTCGCTATGGGTAGATTTTCCCATAACTTCTTACAGAGCATCGATTCAGTCCTGAATGGAAAAAGATAAGAAAGACAGGGCACTCATCCTGGCAGCTGTTAATTCATTACCTGACTGCAGTTCCTCTCCAGGCGTTACTTCACCAACCTGTACTTGGGCTAGCAAGTGTCACAGGGCTTCTAACTGAGTACTGGGTCACCATGCAATGAGGATCCCAGGCCGGGGCAGATTTTAAAAACACAGATGATTTGTCCTCGAGGCATCTTGGCTCCCCTAAGATAGAGCGTGTAAGGCTCCAGGTAGGGTGTTATGCCAAAGATGAGCAGGCTTGTAAGCCCATAGGAGGAGGCAGGGTCAAATGCAGGGAGGCTACTGAGAGGTGGCAGGAAATCAAACTGCAGAGAGGCGCAGGCGCATCTTCACTGTCCTTCCAGTTTCCAAGGGAGTCCGGACACATCCCCCCACTGGAGTCTTCCCCAGGATCAGCAGGAGACTTGTCCCTAAACCCTAGAGCTGTACCTCCCAACAATTGCTTCTGTGTCTGTAGAGTGGCTTCAGTAGGAGCTCCGATTGCCCAGGCTCACTGCGAGAGTTCCAGACAACTTGGACACTGTGCTCTGGGAGAGGCAGTTCTGTGTGAATGGCCAGCCCTCCCTACAGTGGAAGCCACCTTGGTACCAACCCCAGCCCCACTGTATCTGTCCGTGTTTACTAGAGAGACAGATAGAACACGCAATATCCAAAGACATAAGAATTTATAAAGTTGGTTTGCATCTCCACCTGCAGAGTCAGATGTGGAAGAATGCAGAGGGGCTGTCTGCACGCTGGAGACCAAGAGACTTAGTCGAGGTCTGGAACTCACTGCAGTGTCCTGTGTGAGTCTGTATCAGGAGGCCGATGGGTCTGCGACGGAAAGCTGGAGCATCTGCACTGGAAGCCAAGAGATGACATTCAAGGTGCAGTGAGGGCTGGAGCTCCTCTGAAGAAACAGAAGCATCTCTGTCCTTCATCTTCCCCTTTGTACTATCCAGGCGACAAGCTGCCCTAGGGTGGCTCTTCCTGGAGTGTGGAATTGGTGAGCCCATTTAGTTGAGCTTCTCTTACTCCAGCTGACACAACTGAGCAACGATCACAGTCACCCTAAGGAAAGCAGGGCCGGGAGACGTTCTGCTGCCGCATCAGGCCAGAGGGCCCAAGGCCTGACCGGGAAACAGCCCCTGAGCTCTTGGTCCGGCAATGATTTCCAGAACCGTTCTACTCTGTATCCAGCAGCCTTTACCAATACCTTTGCATTTCCTCTAATCTCTTGGGGGTTCCATGCCCCATAAGGAATACTCTAGGGTGCCTTCTCATTCTGTGAGCGGATAACCCACGCTTCCTCCCCTTTACAAAGCCCTGCACAACCTGGCCATCTGTGTCTAGCCTTGTACTGTGTTGCCCAACCTTGCTGGCTTTTCAAGGCCGAAGAAAATGCTGTTCTCCTGACATGCTGTCTTCTTGCTTTGCATGTAGCTGAGGTCTGTTTTCCTGGCTCCTCTCAAATTAGGTGAGACCGTCCTAGGCCCTTCCTCTTCCATGCAGACCCCACTTCTTTATAGCAAGTCAGCTATAGTCCCCTGGCCTCCCAGGCTCGGACCCCAAATATCCTAGGAGCTTTCTCTTTTGTTCTTCGTTACAAATAGAGAACCTCAGAGATCTCTGGGAAACCCTAGACAGAGTGGCCAGTTGGAAAGAGCTTAGTTTCTGAGTTACTAAATGAGAAATCATCTACCCATTCACCTGGGAAGTAGGAGGAAAAACATTCTGGTCTTACATCACTGAGATTTAGGGGGTGTTCCCCAGCAGGCAGTACCACTTGTCCTGATGAATGGCCTGTTCTATTCCTGGACTATGTCAGGATCCGTCCTGTTTCTCCAATATTGTCCCCTCTTCCCAGAATGCTTTTCCCTGTCATTTCTCAAATTCTTGTCTTCTTCTTACTCTCTTGGACTTCCCTTAAAAGTCATCACCCAGTTATTAGTTTACATTTATGTCCTTGATTTGTTTTTAATAGCACTCTTTCTACAACTTCTGTGTTTTTCGTTTCTCATTCCATTTCCACCCAGAACACGAGCTCCCAAGGGCATGAATCAAGTCTTGCCTGTTCATCTTTTTGTATCCTATGCCAAGCAAAGTGTCTGACAAAAAGTAGTCACTCAACAACTATTAGCTGCTGGATTAAGTGAGTGAATAAACCAATTATGTATGGATCAGTTTAATTCAGTTCAAATATTTACTGGGCACCAACCTTGTGCAAGGCACTTTACATAACCTAATATGTTCTTTACTCAATTCTCAGCACAAGCCCAGTGAAAGGGGTATGGTTGTTACCCCATTTTATATTTAAGGATCAAGAGGCACCGTTAGGAACCTTAGCATAGACCCTTCACACTTAGCTGCTCCCAGTCACCATTAAAAGTGAATCTTTTAATCTCCTTTTACAAAAGGAAAAACTCGGGCTCAGACAAACCAAGTCCCTCTCCTCAATTTGGGTAGCTAATGAGGTCATGGAGCCAGAAGAGAACAGGGATCCGCCTGTTTTACAGTGTTAATCTTCCACAAGCTGGATGCCCTCGTTAGAGATCCCCAAAGAATATCCTGACTTGAGGGGCAGGGACTGAGGCATGGAATTTCTCCAGAGTCCTGTGAATTTGGTTGGCAGTGGGTTTTAGTTTAAATGCAGAACCCATTCTTGTCCCCGACTCCCAGAAGGAGGGAGTACGGCTTTGCACCCCAGGCCTGCAGCCCCAGTTCCCTGTGTGAACCTGGCTGGGCTGGGCAGGCTGCCACCGATCAGCCAGAAACCAGAGTGCCCAGGTTCATCTGGGGAGAGCTGCCAGTACTGTTGATAGGCAGAGAAAATCTGTGATTCGTTATAGGAGACGAGGCTTTTCTGAGCGCTGGGCACATGGTGGTTCCCAGGAAGCAAAGAGAAGGGAGGAGCCAAGGAGGGAGATAAACCCTTCCGGGTCACGGCTCCAGGCCCCTCCTCTTCCATGCAGACCCCACTTCTTTGTAGCAAGTCAGCTATAGTCCCCATAATCCAAGCATGACTGGATCACCTATGAACGCATGAGGCTCGAGGCTCACCTAGGAACGCACCTAGACTACGAGGCTTTTCTGAGCACTGGGCATGCTAAAGAGCGTTGCTCTGTGTGCTCCAGAGACTATACAGTCCCTCCTGAAACCAGCAGTAAACTTTAATGGCTGCAAGTTGCGCGACTTGGCAGAAGGCGGACTGGACGACTGACGCTCTCTACTTAAGAATCCTCAGGGGTGGGAGCTAATTAGGGTGCAATTTTTCAATTACAGAACATTGACCAAGCCTCTCCCCACCCCACCCCACACACACATACACACACACACACCATCCCACCATGGGTACATTCTATTTGTTTATTTCACTTTATTTCTTAATCATCTGATGATATGACAGCAATTATTTGTCATGCAGAAGAGAAAATTGTCACGGAGCTATTGTCTCCCTCTGGAAACCCTGGCTTGTGGCAATGGTTTCATTTGATAAATGTTTTGCTTGCGCGCCGCCCCTCCCCCTCCCCCACCCCCACCCCGGGTTGCAGTGGCAACAGGAAGGCATTAGCCCGTGACGTGGGCCTGCTCTGACGGAAACGCCATTTGTATAAAGGCATGGAAAAGAGCAGGCTCCAGTTGAAAAGAGCCACAGCCCAAAGCTCCGGGCCCACCCACGTCACCTACGCTGAGACTGTGGGACATCTGCTTTGGGAAATTTGGTCATTTCTCTGAGCTAAAAAGGCAGCCTAGAATCAGGAATGCAAAACAGAGATGGCGCAAAGTGGAAAAAAAGCAAAGGAGAAAAAATAAGGCAGGGCACCAGGAATGGGAAAACTTAAATGACTTTGTTTAAATGCCATGGTCCTCCCCAAACCCTGTTCTCATATGTATGCGAGTTAATTAAATGGAAAAATGTCAAATTAGTTCCTTAAAATATTAATGGCAGGAATTATGCTAAATCTAGAGGGGGCAGCCAGGAGGAAACTAACCTTTCAGGGCTTAACCCTTTCGTGGACAGCCCATGTCTTGCAAAATCAGTGTTGTCTTATGTCCTGCCCTGACAAGGTCTGTGAGTGCTGGTTTTCTGAGTTTCCAGATGGGGGCACCCTGGTGGACTCCCAAACTAGGGCTCTACCTGTGACCCGGGACTCTGGTGACATTTTATTTTGACAGATCTGCTTTGCTTGGGGGTTTGAGGTTCCTGGAAAAGCCCAGCAATCATACATATATCTGTTCTGGAGTCTGAGTAATTTGCCATTTTTTTTTCTTATGGTTTTTGTAGGATATTTTGGATTGAAGAGCCCATTAAAATAAAAAAAATGGGAAAGACCGCACACACACAAAAAAAGGTCTCCCTGTTCTACAAGTCAAATATTTATTCAGTACAAGGAGAATCCAAAGCCTGGGCCATTTGAACAAAATGGTGAGAAAATAGAGGGTCACAGACTTGAGTTTAGGGGCTTACAGGGTCAGGTTTAGGTCTCCTAATGTAGCCTCATGTTAGCATGTGGGGAAGCCAAGGCCCCAGGAATAGGGAACATCCCCGAACCTACACAGCTACTGAGCTCCTGCCCGTCACCCCCAGGGATCTGTATATATCCAGAGGGGACAGGGAGAACAAACACAGGACAGTACGTGCCGCACACCTCACTCTACAGCAGGAAGGGCAGAGAGGGAAAGGGTGGTGGTGGGTGCTGGCGAGACCTTGCCTCCCTCTACCAAAGAGTGTTTACTGCCACTGTGGCAGGTGGCTGGGTACAAGGCTTACTTTCTTTTCACTCTGGCAAGAGCAGGCAAACAAGGAAGGCGTATATTGTTTATTGCGAAGTTTGGACTGGTCACTGTGTTGGTGTAGTCACAGTTATGGTGTATATATCATTCACAGGTTCAGCCTGGAACGTGGGTATCACCCCACTTTACAGGTGTTATAGCTTATAAGTCCCCCAAGAGCCTCATGCGTTCATAGGTGATCCAGTCATGCTTGGATTATGGGGACTATCTGACTTGCTACAAAGAAGTGGGGTCTGCATGGAAGAGGAGGGGCCTGGAGCCGTGACCCGGAAGGGTTTATTTCCCTCCTTGGCTCCTCCCTTCTCTTTGCTTCCTGGGAACCATGACGTGCACAGCTTCTCCTCTGTCAGGCCCCTATACCATGCGGTTTTTCTTTTGAAGCTGACCAACCATGCACTGATATATGAGCCCGAATAAACCTCTCCTCCTTTAAGTTATGGGTGCCAGTTATCAGGTCTCAGTGACCAAAAAGTGACTAAGATAACAGGTTAGCCCAATGGCATCTCCACACAAAGCAGGCGGCTTCACTGAATCGGTAGAAAGATGTAATACTGTCAGAGGAAACGGGCTCTATGTACTAAATGGTTATAGAGCTTGTAAGAGAAATGCCTAATAATGGGCATAGGGCCCAGTTTCCAAAAGTAAGATCCACACAAGGAGGAAGGAGATATTCTGAGATGCTCTGTGTAAAAAAAAAAAAATAGTTTTTAGAAATCCTGTGTGTTTTAATCCTTTTGTGTACTTGTCAGTGCGGTAGGCTGAGTCATGGCCCCCAAGTAAATCCCTGGGGCCCATGAATGTTGCTGGAGATGGGGACAAGGACTCTGCAGAGGTGACTGAGTTGAGTGTCTTGAGATGGAGATCATCCTGGGTTATCCAGGTAGACACATTGTAACCCCAGGGTCTTTGTAAGAGGGAGGTGAGGGCATGCAGGGCATGCTGAGGAGCAGGACCTGTCCTACCAGAAGCAGAGATTAGAGCGATGGGTCTTGGAGGTGGAAGAAAGGTCAGGAGCCAAGGAACACAAGGAGAAACCAGAAAGACAAGACTCTGGGCTCTGCCCTGGAGCTCCAGAAGGAACGAGCCCAGCCAGTACCTTGACTTTGGCCCAGCAAGGTTGACTTTAGACTTCTACCCACTAGAATTTTAAGTTGATAATAAATGTGCATTGTATTAAGCTACTCAGTTTCCAGTCATTTGTTACATCAGCCACAGAAAGCGAATACAGCTGGTTATTAAAAAGTAACACTCTCCACACTGCTTTCTCATTCCTGGCCCAGGAGGTGGCCAGGGACAGCTTGGTCTCTAATTAGGGGTTGGGTACAAGGCTCTCCTTGCTGTGTTGGGGGGGGGGGCAGGGGGATGCTGTGAAGGACACACTTTACTCAGGACCACAACAAAAGTAGTAGAAAAACCCAACCGTGTGTGTGCCACTATCTCAGCACCTTCCATTGGCCAAAGTAAGAAATGTGGCCAACTGAACATGGGGAGGACCTAGACACAGGCATAGCTCAGTCTATGGAAGGGACTGCAGAGTGCACTGGTACTTGCCTGAGCTCAGGGGCTGCATTCAAGTAAGCCTGTGGGGGTAGGGCTGCCAATGGCTGCAGCAGCTGAGATGTTCTCCAGGGGGTCCTGGGGTGCTTTCTCATAAAAATCTCATCAAAACTCCTTGTCTGTGAGGCACAGCAGAGCCCACAGGAAGTCGTGTGGTCTGAACCCAAACACAACTGTGCGGAGTCCATCTTCCCCAATTTGAGAGCCTTTGGAATCTATCAGCCACAGAGGCAGGACACCCACATGGAATCTTGCACACAGCTGGTTTTGCTAAGGGCTGTTCCATCAGAATCCAAGGAAAGGAGTAGACGAAATGGGTTTCCCACCAATACCTGGTATGATAGAACCTGCCCATAGAATTTCTCTTGGAGTGGGATATATGAATCCTCCCTTTTCATGAAGACCTGAGAATAGGCAGAGGAACAGGAAGTAGGTTTGTAGCATGGGTGCCAGTCAACCCTCAACTCAGACAGGCTGACATGGCAGCTGGGAGTGGTATCTTACAGTGACTCCAGGAGGCTCAAGCAATGAGGAGAGGTCCTTGACACCTGTAGATGTCTCCATTGCCGCTGGAAAGAGGAATATCCCTGTATCCCACCTCCCTCTGTCCCTCACTCCCATGTAATGAAGCTTTGCTGTGGAGGGAGGGTTGGCCACTACAGGGAATGGTGACTTATTGGACACACATAATTAGCCTATTTCCATGTAACACATTTTAACGGAGGCCATTACAGCCTAATAAAAGCAAACAATAGTACCATAAATCGCCTGATCAATAGGAGGGAAAGCAGAGGGCTGGGAGCCAGCTTCCTCTGAAGGATCCAGAAGGCTTCAAGTATGAAACACTCCTGAAATTGAAGGACAAGGGGGAAGAGCATTTTCCATCTCATTCTCTCTGTCACACACACCCTCAGCAGATCTTTAAAGGGCACAGACTATGTGGCAGACCTGCTCTTGAATTCCCAGGAGACAGACCAAAGGTGCAGGCTAGAGAAAAAAGACAGAATAATGTCATCACAGTCTAGAGTCAAACATGAACAACACCGGGAGGAAGGAAAGCCCTCAGAGAGACAGTGCTTGAGTAGGGTTTGTCTTGGAGCCAGCTGACCATGGACTGAACGCACCGAACTGGTAAGCCAAAATAAACCTCTCCTTTAAGTTGTGAGTGTTGGGCATTTTGCCCCAGCTGCTGGGAAGGAGCTAATACATACACCAAGGTGTAGTATTGCTGGATCAAAGGGTAGCTCTGTTTTCAGGTTTTTGAGAAGTCTCCGTACTGGTTTCCACAGTGGCTGCACTAATTTACATTCCCACCAACAGTGTAAAGGAGTTCCTCTCTACCCAAATCTTTGCCAGGATTTGCACTGTCCTTGATACTAGCTATCCTGAGGTGAAATAAAATCTCACTGTAGTTTTGATTGCATTTCCCTAATGGCTAAAGATGAACATTTTTCATATATTCATTGGCTGCTGGTACTTCTTTGGAGAAGTGCCTGTTTCAATTCCCTTAATCATTGGGGGTGCTGTTGAGTTCTTTATATATTATAGATATTAATCCTCTGTTGGAGGAATGAACAGCTGACAGAGATATTCTCTGATGTTGTAAGTTGTCTCTTTATTCTAGTGCAGAAACTTTTAAATTTGCTGTAGTCTCATTTATTGATTCTTGCTATCATTTCCTGTGCTTTTGGAGCCCTATTCAGAAGGTCTTTGCTTGTGCCAATGGATCCAAGGGCTTCTCCGATGTTATCTTGTACAGTTTCAGTTTCTGATCTTACACCTATATCTCTGACCCGTTTTGAATTGGTTTTCGTACTGGGTGAGAAGTGGGGACCCAGTTTCAATTTTCTACATAAGGATGCCAATTTTTCCAGCACTATTTGTTATAGAGACTGTCTCTTCCCTAACATATGTTTTTGATCCTTTTATTAAGAACCTGATAGCTATAATTGTGTGGCTCTCCTCTGCATCCTCAGTTCTGTCCCACCAGTCTATGTGTCTATTTTGTGCTAGATACCATGCTGTTTTTGCTCTTCTGGCTTTGGAGTGTAAATTTGAAGTAAGGTATTGTGACGCCGCCACCTTTGCTCTTTTTTGCTTGGGACTGATTTAGCTATTCTGTATTTCCAAATGAATTTTAGGATTTTTTTTCTAGTTCTGGGGAAAATTTCATCTAAATTTTGATGGAGATTGCACTGAATCTGTAGATCACTTAGATAGTTTGACCATATTAACGTTAATTTGGCAGATCTGTGAATATAGGTCTTTCCATCTTCCTGCATCTTTAGCTTCTTTCTTCAGGTTTCTTTAATCTGCGTTGTGGAAGTCTTTTACTTCCTTCATGTAGAAGGGATGGGCCTAAAATAGAGTCAGCTAGATACACAGAAAGTAGCACATGCACAGCTAAGAGTTAATTCAAGCCACACAGCGAATGAGGCTTAGAAATATAAGAGAAGCATTAAAAAGGATAAAGAATTAGGATAAGAATGAAGAAATAAGGACCATTTCTCCCAGGAAGAAGCTTCTCAGGCAAAGTATGCTAAGTTAGTTGACAGCTCCTCCCACCTCTGGGCTGGACTTGGAGGGATTTAGAAATGCAAAGTAACCGGTTTTCTTTGAATGCTGTTTCCCTTGGGCCAGTTGAGTAACTGATTTTCTTTAGAGTCTATGTCTCAGTTACTTTCTCATTGTTGGGGCAAAGTACCTGATACCCATTTAAAGGAGGAAAGTTTTATTTTAGCTCACAGCTTATAAAGGTTTCAGTTCATATTCTCCTGGCTCCAAAGCAGGGTGGCCTGGCAGAGGCCTGGCAGAGGAGAAAGTCCATGGCAGGGTAGGCAGCAAGCAGCAGCACCAGCAAGGCTCCCTTTCCTTTTAATTCCATCCAGGCTAAAGACCTTTGTTAGTGCTACCTCACCCGGGGTGGAGCTCCTGTCTTCAGTAAATCCATCCAGCCACATTTAGAGCTATGCTAAGCCAATCAGTGGACTAATCCAGTATCACACACCTTTAATCCAGTATCACACACTATGATCCAACCACCACCCCAAACCCCCACCAGTGAGCCTATGAGGCTTTGAGGTGACAACTAGATAAAAGCCATCACACTCTACATTACAAAGTCTAAACCCCTGTTGTTTATTCTACACTGACAGAGCTACCTGTTTAAAACAAGCTCCTTACTCTGCTTATCTATTTGAGACCAAGGCAAAGAAATTTGTGTTCCACTTTCAGAACCTTCCCCCTGCTGCCCCCAAACCAGGAGTTCGTTATTAGTATTATTATTCCCAGTACTTTCCTAACTTCCTTTTGTCAGCAATTTCATTCTTCAACTTGGTGAGCTGAGCTTGGGCTTTTGCAGCTTATGTTTGGGTTAAGTGTTAATTCCTTCAGTAGTTTGATTACTAGGTATTTTGTTTCTTGAAGCTATTGTAAATGGAACTGTTTTCCTGATTTCTTCCTCACCTAGTTTCTTATTGGTGTATAGAAAAGCTATTGATTTTTAATGTTGATCTTGTATCCTGGGTATGTGAATCATATCTCAACAAAGGAGTCGTACGAAAGTGAGAATTATTTTAGCTCACATGTTCAATAAAAACAAGTCAAGGGCTAGATTTGGCCCATGGGCCATGGTTTGGTGATCAGGGCGTCTACACTGTTACCAACACAAACTGTTTAAAATGCAGATCTGATCTTGTCATTCTCATGCTAGGCTCCCCATTATCCGCTGGGTAAAGTCTAACATCTTGGCCATCATTCCTGGTGCTGCGCACTGCACGCCCAGCTCATCTTTCTGCCTCATGACCTTCCATTCCCTCCCACGCTAACACATGGACAAATGCTCATATGTTTAGTTCCCTTTGCCTTGGTCTCTGTTGTACCTTTCACCCTCAGTAGCTTGGACAGTTGTCATTCATGGCTCAGACCTTCACTCAAGGGTGTGCCCTTCCTCTACAGACGTTCCCCAGACTCCCTGGAAGAAGGGACAGATATCCCCGTGTGTGCTATCTCCAATCACCTCCATCTGTTTAAACCTGTGCCTCGTGCCCTAGGGTGGCAGGTCCTTGGCAACAAGGAGAAAGACACTGTGCCTTCTTTTCTTGGTGCAGCCAGTGCTCAGCATAGTGCCTGCCATGCAATTAACAGCCAGCAATCGCTTCCCTGAGGGGAGCTGACATCCCAGGAGAAGCCAACCAGCTCAACCAAGTCAGAGAAATTCAGCAACATTGTATTGCTGAAAAGGTTTGGAGAATCTCTCCACTGATCCAAGACCCTCTTCATCTCTGATAAAAGCAAAGCTCTGAGAGGGGAATCCACTAGCTGGGTGCCACCCAGCTCTCAAACCTATTTGGAGTCTGAGTTCCCACCTTACCCTGAGCCCTTTTTGTTCTCCTTCCCACATCAAGCTTCTAGGGACCAGCACCAGGTTTCCAACCTTCTCCTTAGCAGAGCTAAGACAGCATGCTGGACCTGGCTCTCCTTCTCTGAAAACTCCTAAGCTCTGGAGAACGGGCCAGCACCATAGGAACGACCTGCAGAGACCGCCAGACGCTCTGGGCATCACTGGCTGCAGACTCTCTGAAGCAACTGGGGCAAGAGGCTGGGATCGGGCTCGATGTGGATTCTGGGGTTTGATTTATAGCATTGGGCACTTATCCCGCACATGTTTTTCCTATGCCTGGGGACACCCCAGGCTGACTGTGGTTTTCTCTTTCTTTTGGGGTGTGTGTGTGTGTGTGTGTGTGTGTGTGTGTGCGTGCGTGCGTGCGTGTGCACTCATGCACACACAGGCTCTTCCAGTGCCTCTTGTATACCAGAAGAGGCGAAGGTCCTGCAATGTTGAGCAATAAACCCAAGTGCCGCTGAATAGTGTTGGAGGGTTTCATGCTTTATCCAAAGAAGTAGGTTTCAGGTTTTCTGATTCTCCTCACAGAAAAAGAATTTTCAAGACACTCCGCTCACAGAATGCAGAGGTTGCAGTCCATAACAGGCTGGCTCCAAAGGCACGGTGCCATGGCAGAGGGGCATCATAGAGGTGAGATAGTTCATGGTGGGCAGGAGGGAGCAAAGCAAGTCAGGGGACCAACAAGCAACCTTAGCAGCTTCTTTCTGCCACTTTATATATTCTCTGTAAGCTACAAGGATTAGGGGCACCAAACCAATCAGGGCACTGATGTAATAATAATCACACACCCTTAATCCCAGCACCACACACTCTAGATCCAGCCGCCTCTGAAAAAGCCCCACCTTTAACCACATGAGGCTTTGGCTGGGAGGACAGCTAGACAACAAGCATAACAGATGTGTGTTCTCACCTTCTGCCAGGTCAGCTGTGTGGCAGGCTGTGTTGGAATGCAACCATTTGCATGGGTTTGAAGTTGAGCTCCGCTACCCCCTAACATTGCCCTGCCCTTAAGGATGGAAGAAGTGTGATTTACAGGTGAAAAGCACGGGCCCAAAGCTACATTTTTGGGGTGTCTTTAGGACTCCTAAGACTTCTTTTTTCAGCGACTTTCCAGGAAAGAGAAAAGGTAACTTGTATCCTGAAGGAGCACTGCATTTTTTTTCTCCAAAAGCACAACGCCAAGACGCAGATTTCCTTGTCTCTTTTCTGTCCACAGTTATTTCTTCTGTTCTGTCTCACAGGGCCGGGGAGCCGAACAGTGGCTGAGCTGGGACATGAGTCCTGGGCCCTTGTCTCTCATCTCTGGTTTTTTGGGGTTTTTTTTGTGGTACCGGGGATCGAACTCAGGACCTTGCACTTGGCAGGCAAGCGCTTATTCAACTGAGCTATATCCCCAGCCCTGGTATTTCTGGTTTTTTTTTTTTTTTTTTTTTTTTTTTGTCTCTCATCTCGAGCTCCCTCTGTCCTCTGGGCCACCTTCGTGCTCCAGACCCTTCCTCCTGTAACTGAGGTAGACACCTCTGAACCAAGTAGCCTCACCACTCGGGCTGGAGGTTGCAGAGATGTGAGGCCCATTCTTCCCGTCTTGGGATACTCCCTGGTTTCTGGGATGGAAACAGCATGTCGGACCAGGAACCAGGAAGCACGGATTCTGCTGGTGACTTCTGTGGCACTGCCTTGCAGGTGTTAAGAATCCTTGCCCAGGCTGTCCCTGCAAGGGGAGTTGGAGCTCACCCTCTCAGCTTCCTCCACCTTACAGATGAGGCACTGAGCAGAGAGGGAGTCACATCGGGGAAGTGGCAGCTCTCACGGCAGGGTGTGGCAGCAGCTCTCAGGGGCTACTTGCTTTACCTGTGCATCCACAAGTAGAAGGGTGAGTGCTGTGGGTCCTGGTGGAACAGGGAGACTGGCGCCAGCTCACTGAAGGAAGTACTAATGCTTACTCTTGTCTGGAGTGTGGAAGGTTTCCTGAGGGGTAGTGAGCTCCCCACCATAGGAGGCTGCTGAGCAGAGACTGTCAGTGCCCCAAGGGAGTGTGATGCGGGGGCCAGACTGAGGGCATCTCAGGGGCTCCGGTGCATAAGCTGAAGAACCCATGGCCTCAGGATCTAAGGCTCCTGCCTTCTTATGTGGGAGAAGCAGACAGTAGCAAGGGGGAGTGGTTTTCAGTGGCAGGAAAAGAGGTATCCTTGTTGGCCATCCACCAGAGGTTCTGTGGGGCGCTATCTGAAATGTAGGTCGGTGTCTCTTCATTTACCCATAGCCCGTAGCAGGGAAACATCTAAGGCTGAAAGGCTGGAGCACTTAGAGGATGTTATGGAATCTCCTCCGGGGAAACCGAGCCCAGGAAATGGGTGGAGATGGTCCCGGATGCTAAGCTGGAATTGATGGTGCACATGAAAGAAAGCACAGGAAACAGCCAGGGCTCACTTCTGGACAGCAGCCTGGACACTGGCACACTCGAACGGGTGGAGACAGCATCCGGGGATCTTGGTGTCGGAGCCCTGCGGCCTCCTCCTGAAGGAAAACAGATCCTAAATCCTATCTGGTGCTGCTCCTTCCCGCTGTGTCCACGGGGCACCTTACTTGGCATCTTGGTGGGTTCTGGCATCACACGACGGCCACAGGGACTCCTCTCCTGAGAGTTCCCCAGTGCACCTGCCCAGCAGGTTTGTGATGTTCCTAACACTGAGCAGAGTGGGGAGTGGTCTGAACTCCAGGGCTTGATTTACTGCATGGAGCAGTCACTCTTCATGGTTTCTTCTTCAGCTTGGGCCCAGCCCAGACTGGATATGGTTTCTTGTCTTTGTGTGTGGTTGTCCATGTGTCATGCGCCTATGTGAGTCTGTGTGCACGTACATGGGTCACCTGCTTTCATCATCCCTGTGACTCATGTTCAAGCCGAGGAGCCCAAAACTCCTATGTGAAGATTTCTGGCACTCATCCAGATGCCCATATACCAGAGCTCCCAGGGAGAAAACCTTACTGGGTGGTACTGGAGCGGGACATTCCCTTGAAGAATCAGATAACAATGCAAGTCACACAAAAATCAAGGAACATCTACTACTTCATTTTGAGTTTGTCATACACAGATTTTCTTAAATCTCTGATATATGATGTTTCCTTATTGTAGGCTCTGGGGAAGGTCTATCTCGGCTCCTTATTTTCTTTAACTATCTCTAGGCCTTCTCAGAGCCACTTTCATGGCCAGCCCGGCTGTCTTGGGTAAGAAAGGGGAATCACTGCTCTGCAGGAGACCTTGGATGAATGAGGAGGCGAGGACCCTAAGATCTAGATGTGGGTCTCCACCAGCTGGACTTCAACCAGTGACTTCAGCTGGCTGTCTGTTTCCCTGCTGAGTCTGGGAAAAATTCCTCCTCCCATGATCAGCCCAAGGCCTGTGGTGGAAAAGTTTTGTGAGTTGGCCCAGGCCATGTTGGTTGGTGCTTGCATGTGTCAACGCCATAGCTATAGGCAGGGTACCGTCTCCGTACAAGTATTGGGTTTGGTTTGGGGACTCAGAGAAAGACAGGACCTAACTCTGCCCTGGAGCCAACAGTCTCTTCCTGTTTCTGGCAGCAGTATTGGTTTGTGTGTGCCTTCTCTGCCCACTTGGATTTTGGGGCACAGTCTGCTCCCCTGTGGCTTTTTAGGGACAAGTCTTTAACATTTTTGCCTCTCCATCTCCAGATGCTTCCCCTCCCCCTTCCTGTTGGAAGGAGAATGGGAGGGGCCTCCAGCCACCATCTCATCGAGGTGGCAGCTGAGGCCAATAAGTCCCAGAGGAGTCCTCGTGGTCCCAAGACCACACAGCAAGATGGCGGCCAATGTGAGACCAGTTCTCTCCCCTGCTTTTTTCTGTTGATTCAATGTCTTACTAAGATTTAATGTACATTTACGCTTGCTCTGTGGGATATATAGTATAGTGATTTCATACCAAGTAAATGTTATTAAGTTATAAAAAAAGAAGGAATGTACTTTGTTTTGGCTACATTATTTGACATAGAAGCATGTAGATTTTATCACTGAAGAAAATCTCCGTTGTTTCTTCATTGGGAACTTGGAAAGAACCAAGGAATTTATACCTTGGTTAGAAAGAAAACACAAAAGGGAAAAATGTACACATACACACACACACACACACAAGATAATTGTACTACTAATTTCTTGGGCCCTTTCCTTATTGAAAGGAACATTAGTGCTTATATTGTTTGATCAGTTTTGCATGCCTGTACCTCGTAATCTGAGCAACTACTTTAAAGATAACAATATGCAATATAACAACCATTGTTTATTTCCTACCATCTTGTTTTCAAATTCTGTATCACTTTTGTTATTTTTTTATTCTGTTTAAAATAAAAAGAATTTTTAAACACAACAGCATAAAATCTCAGAGAAAAAAATTAAAAGCTCTCTGGCTATAGGGATAGGAAAAATGTTCACGTCACTGCGAGCAGAGAACATCTGGCTAGAGAGGGAGCTGTGCGTCACTTTGTATGATCACAAACTGCTCACTGTGGCTCTAGAACAGGGTGGCCGGCAGGGCAGCAGGCTGCAGTGTCCCCAGCATATTACATGCACACAGAAGTGTGAGTCCTGGACATGCATATATCACTTGTGCGCAAGTCACCGTGCGCACAGGTACCCAACACATGGCCCAGGTAGCAGTGTAGCTCTGCAGGGCTCCTTGTGCTCTCAGCAGTGAGTTGGAAGACAGAGAAATTGGAAATAATGCTGGAAGGGCCCCAAGCTGCCACCTTGTCCAGAGGGCGTGGCTGGCCCTGGATCATCTGCCCTGCTGGAGCTCGGGCACAGGAAGGACATTCAAGGCCCTGAGCCCTTCTGGGGACTGAGTCAGGAGAAGCCAGCACCTGGAGAATGACTCCTTGGAGCCCAGGATCCACATCAGCTGCTGCAGGACTGACTCTCCAGGCCCGACTGGCCTTCTGACCTCCCACGGCCAAGTCGTGGCCCTGGTCCCTGGCTTTCCCGGAAGTTTCTCTCACTGAGTTCTTCCACGTGGGATGCTGATGGCGATCTGAGGCTGTCTGTGGTCTGCAGATAGGTTTTATTTGGCCATAGTTATTTTTTTTTCCAATAATTTCAATAGCTGCCAATACTGAAACGTTAGACATTTTCACATTAAAAGCAAATTTAAAAACCCACAAACCTGGCCTTTCTTGAAAACTTGGGGAATCTGACCACACCGGGCTAGGCTCCTGCAAAGCCACAGTCACCAGTGCCAGCAGAGTGGCTGCTGCCCTTGGACTGGCACATGTTTGCCATGGTCCCCACCCAGCCATCTCCACCCTCTCTGAGGCTCCCTGGCCCTATGGCGCCTGTGTAGGTGACTTCTACCCAGGTCACATTGATTGTATAGATGGTGGGGCTGGGGACTGATTTATGTTTTAACAAATAAACTTCCAAATGCTCTTTTTTCAAACATCTGCGGGCCACCAAACAGCTGGCCCACAGGAAATGCCACGGTGCTGGGCTGCCCATCCCTCACATACCCCCGTTTCTCAGCTTCAAGGTCCCGGGAGGTCAGGGGCTCATTTTCCACCGGCTCTTGGGCGTGTTCTCTCCTTCAAGTCTCTTTGAGGCCTTCCCTGGGGGAGGGGCCAGGCCTCAGACAGTTTTCGTAGGCCTCCTTGGCCCCAGCCTGGACTCCAGGGGTAGCTTTTCAACATTAAGTAGCTGCCTCTTGTGGTCCCCCCACAACATCCTGACTCTTTCGATCCTACGAGTCTGGCTGCGGGACTCTGCATATGTATAGATCTAATTTTCACACAACAGGCTTTGGAGCAGATGGGACCCAGACCAGCCTCTAATGTTTCGCTGGGGAACGAGGTGGCTTTGAACCAGCCCCTGCTGTTGCCAGCACTCAACCTTAGACAATTTTCATAAAAAGAAAAAAAAAACTAAACTAAAACAACAACAACAACAGCAACACACATACACACACACACACACACACACACACACAAACTCAACAAAACCAGTTTTCCTTGTTCCCTCAAACCAGATGGCAGATGGTATGAAACCAATAAAACATAGATTCAAACGTTTGTTTATTTAGCATTGAATGGAATATGGCTTTGTGGTTCCTTCCAAGGAAACACAACCTTCCAACCAAAGAAATGATGAGTCTGAGTCAAATCTCAGTGCAGCATTTGGAGGGAGCGCCTCCTCGGGAGAGCCCTGCACCCAGGGAAGATGAAGCACTGGGCGAAGCCTCTGGGCCTGTTTACCTCTAGGATGAAACCTCCAGGAGGTCTTCATCCTGACCACTGACTAACTCTCCGTCTCTGGCTTCTTTGCTTTGCTCCTATTGGAAGAGCGGCCTGCAGCATCAAGAATGTTTCTGCGTCATTTCTGAAACAGCTGTGAGGATGCTGTGGGCCGCCAATAGGAGAGACCGTGAGAAAAGGCTCTTTGTTTTGCTGCTTTGGCTTTGGGCTATCAGAGGAGAGCTCTGTGATGCAATGTATTTCCTTCTCTGCTTTGGCTTCCAGGAGATTCAGAGCTAAATTATATGCTGAGATTAAATAAGGATTGGTATTAGTTAAGAATCTTTTTTTGTTAGGAGTGGCAGCAGTCTAACCCAAACTATTTAAAATAAGAAGATAATTTATCAGGTCAAACAAGGGCAGGGGACTTCTGAGATTGCTGGATTCCAAGGTCAAAGGGCTTCCCTTTCTACATCTCAAACACATTTTCTTCACGAGACAGCCGCCATTGCCCCAAACTGTCCCAAAGCCTATCCTTCCAGTTCAGCAAGTCAAGCAGGAAATCTTCTTGGAAGCTCAGGCAGTGAAATCCTCTTGGAGAAGTCTGATTGGTCCACATGACTCATTCCCTAATCCAATCATAATGGCCAGAGACTTGCGCTTTGCTTGGTCCTTCCAGGCCATAGGACCCAGAAAGGAAGAGGAGGGTTAACTATCCTAAGCACATGGAAATACATTCCCTACAGGAAACGGGAGAGGGGGAATTTCTCTCTCATACAAATAGATGACTACCATATCTCAAACTTCATCCTCCCCTAGTCCATATACATCTCTTTTGAAACAAACATGAAATGAAATATATGTGTAAGAAATCATCACTCTGTTCTCATTCGCAAGCTCTACAGGAAACAGCCACCTCTGAGCTCACCTGGGATCTGGATTGCACCTATTCGCCTGTGGCTTTGTGCTAGCTGTGGCCTAGAGGCCACCCTGAGGTCCCAGAAGCCTCCCACCCGTTTCTGGACACCTGGGTTTCCTCCATCTGATTGTTCCTCTGCTCAAGCTTAGGCAGGTTCCAGATCCACCATGCAGCTTATTGAAAGTGATAAACGTGACATCACCATCCTACTGTCCTTGACGACATAGCACAACCTGATCGCAAGAGGGACATCCCATCTGCTTTACCGTGTCCTGTTGGTTAACAACAAGTCACAGATTCGGCCAGGGCTGGAATTATTAGGGTAATAACATTTTGTGTGTTGTTTTTTTTTTTTTTTTTTTGCGGTACTGGGGATCGAACTCAGGACCCTGCGCTTGCTAGGCAAGCGCTTATTCCACTGAGCTATATCCCCAGCCCGGTAATAACATTTTGTACATATGATCACTATTAGGGTCTTCCTCCCCGACCTCAGACACGATGGCCACTTCTCCATCACATACCTGTGTCCATGTGACAAGAAGCCTGATCCCTGGTGGCAGCACACTGGTCCCTCACACAGCCCAGTGGGAACTTATAGACAGTGGCCCTAGAGGGAGAATGTGCAGAACACTGCAGGTTTGAAACGTCTAGGGTCACGAAGCACAGTTTCTTTTGGGGGGCAGTGCAGGGCAATGGCCAGAGTGGATTTCCCAAAGGAGCAGACACAGACACAGCCTCCATGGATGCATAGGGAGCCGACAGGAAGACTGACAATGTGCCAGAGAGGGCCAGGATGTGGCAGCAGAAGAGCAAAGTGCATTTGGAGAGCTGGGAGTAGCTCGGCCAACCCATAAAACAGTCCTGGGGCAATAAGTTCAGATCAGAACATCGGGGACTTAGAATCCAGCAGTAGAAGTGTGTCTACCTTTAGGAACCCCTCGAGGTCACAGTGGGTAGCTGGGGCAGGGATGTGATGGGCTTGGGGGTCTGGGGAGGGAGGAACCCCAGGCAGCAGCCCAAGCAGGGCAGAGATTCCAGATGGGAAAGCCTGATTCCATGTGCTAGGGAGAAGTCCCTGCACCCCCCTGAATCCCACCACAAGCTGGCTGGGCTTTGGAGAGCACTCCTCGGTAGGCTAGCTGTCAGAATGACAGCAAGAAGGAAAAAGTCCCCACAAGCCCCGTTTACTGCCCTTGACCTTGTAGCAGAGCTCAAAGTACAAAATCTGCCATCTATTAATCTGTTACAACCTGACAAAAGAGACTTTGATCAGAGGTTGTTTTTCTCCCCTTCAAAGTTTCCTGATGACACATAATAGCCCATTTCAGCCCCAGGCCCGGAAGCACGGCCATCATTCTTTGCTCATTGCAACCCCAGGGCCTTCCCCGCTGTGGCTTTCTCCCCACCCCAATATTAATTGGCCTGTAAGTGGTTACATGTGCTCCTTTTCATGTGTCAGTTGGGGTCTGTTATTTGAACTTCGCAGCTTTTTGGTAACATAGACACTATGCCCTGGTTCAGGCTGTGGAAAAGGAACCAGAATATGGCTCCAGAGCACAGCTCCCACTCACCTCCTGGTTTTTCCCCTGGTGCTGCCCACCGCACCCCCATCCCTATCCCATCTTCCCCTTGGATGTTGATGGCCAGCAGTGACCTCAAGGGGCCTCAGCTGCAACTTCTTACTTTAAAGTAAATAAAACTATTCCCCCTTTCTCTAATAGAAGTGACGTTTTCTGAGGTCTGCTCTGTGCAGATTTTTCACATATGTTCTCTCGTTGCACTCTCAAAAGAATTCTTTGAGTTAGGAACCACATGGCCATCACTTAATGGGGAAACTGACTCCTGGAGATGAGCAGAGAATTCCCTGGGGCCAGATCCCCCCCGGGGTCATGTTCTGCCTCAAACATTTTCCTGCTCTGTGACCTTGGGAAAGTCAGCCAGCTCTTCTGTGCTTCTGTTTGCTGGTCTGGGTTTAGGGGAAGTTCCTCCTTCAAAGGGTTATGTGGACTAATTCAGTGTTTTTAGGTGCTTGGAACAGTGTCTGGCATGCAGAAAGTAGTTATTAAATATCAGTTGCTGCTATGAAAGAAGTATTGTAGCTCAGCAGGTGAGAAGCTGCTTCTGGAATGAGACCTTATTAGTTTGATCTCAGCCCTGTCAGTGACCACCTGTGGGAACATGGATGAGTAGGTTATTTTTGGAGTGATTGGTCCTTTGTCTGCATGAGGGGTGTTTCTGATGTTTATGGATCCCTCAGTGAAATTATTAGTTCTTATGTGATTATCTTGTAAGTTCCACCAACTGACAAGCCCTATCCAATTCCATGGGAATTCTCATTAGTGTCCTGTTTTCAGGATAAATGGATTTCAAAAGATTGTAAGTTATCTCATTGCAGAGATGAGGAGACACTGAATCCAAGGAAAAAAACACCCACAGATTTTACAAAGAAAGACTGGGAGAACAAAACAAGAATTGAACAAAGCACTGGAAAATAAAAATCAATACAGCAAAAAAGTTTTTTAGAATTTTAAATAATATGATGCTTGGGACATGAGAATGCTCAGAAAGCAAAATAAAAAGATAAACAGATTGAAATAGGTGAGAAAGGAAAAAAATGTGGAGAACCCATCCACAGTCTCTAGCATTCTAATAATAAGAGTTTCAGCCGGGTGTGATGGCACACGTCTGTAATCCCAGACCTTGGAAGGCTGAGGCAGGAGGATTGTTTGAGACCAGCCTGGGCTACAAAGTGAGCTCAAGGCCAGACTGAACTACATAGTGAGACCTTGTCTCAAAAAGATGAAAAAAAAATCAAATAATAAGAGTTTCAAACAGAGAAAAAATGGAGAAAACATGGGAAGGGCAATTTTCATGGAAATAAAAACAACGTTTGCTGAACAATAAAATTCCCAGAACTGAAATCATGAGTTTATTTGTCTGAACTCACCACGTGCTCAGCATAGCAGCTGACAAAAAGACCCACATCAAGGCAGATTATTGTGAAATTTCAGAATATCATGGATAAAGATATAAGAAGCTTCCAGAAATGAAAAATGAACAAACAAAACAAAATGATTGTTTGGGGTAAAAGATGTCATGGGATTTCTCAGCAGAAGCTCTGCAGGTCAATTTAGACTGTAGAATTCTATACCTAGCCAAACTATCACTCAAGCTTGGGTTTCTTAGCAGCAGCATTGAAAACTAGAAGCAAAGATGTAACACCTTCAAAATCTGATACAGAATTTACATTCAGACAAATATCATTCTAGCAGATGTCCTAAAGACATTTTAAAAATGCAAATCCCCCCAAATTTTCCTTCCCTTCTCCTTGTCTCAGAATTCTACTGCAGAGACTACTCTGCTACGATGTCCTGAGCAAACTGGCATGTTGTGTGGCGTCTGGAGGATTGTAGCACAATCCCCGGTATTTGTTAAATAAAATTCATGCCTTGTGATGTCAAGATGCCCTTGAAGTAGGTTGGAAGTACACCATTTCACATTTTAGCCATAGGTGAAGCAAACTGATCAACTCCCAATAGATGTACGCAGCTGGACACTCACAAATATGCTTCCCTAGAGTGGCTTCATCTTGGGAAGCCAATAGCACGACCCAGTAGTTATAGCTGCACACCCTCTAGTGACCCCACACAGCTCTGAGAAAGGAGTTGGAGATGTGTTCTCAGCTCACCAGACACACCTTGAAGCAGGCCTTCTCTCCCATCTACCCTCAAACTCCCAGACCTCTCCAGACCCCTCCTATGCCTCCTGCTGCCTCAGGATCTCTGTCTGTGCAATTCCTTCTGCCTGGGACTCTCCCTACCATTGTCCTCTCCTCTTTGCTGCCCTCTACTCAGCCCCTGGATCTTGGAGGTTGTCCTTCCCTTGACCTAAAGCAGGTTAGAACACCAGAGATATATTCTCATAGTCCCAAATATGTCTGATTATTGATTCAGTGTGACACCTGCAATTATTTGTATCATTCATTCATTCATTCATTCAGCCTCTACTTGCTGAATACCTATTTTAGGCCAAGCTGTATAGCCAACCAGGACCCCTTTTCCCTCAGCCAATGGCCTCTCCAGCAGCTGTGTGATGTCTTACTAACCAGCACACATAGAATTCCGGTGTGACCCTTCTCTCATTCCTGTTTCCCAGTGCCTAACACATGAATGTGGTGGAAAAATGGGCTTTAATGTGTATTTGTTGAGAAACAAACTGTAAATGTATTGCTGCCCTCCCTGAGACAGAAGATGGGGTTGAGGGCTGTGTCCTGCTCCTGTTAAATGCATAAAGATCTCCTTGAAGTGCTGACAGGAAACAGAGATGCTGACAAGCACTTTAGCACAAGGTTAAAGGCAGAGGCCAGCCACGCCCCAGGCAGAAGGTTCTGTGGTTTCTTCAGCAAAAGATGGTCCCTCACTTCGAGCCCTTTGGCCCCATTCATCTGGCCCTGTAACCAGGGCAGCCTGCCGATGAACAGGGCCTGAAGGGGTGAGAGGAACATTCGATCAGGTCACCCGGTGACTCATCCAGAGAAACAGTTTCAGGCCTGGTGGTTCACCCTGGGCTGGCTCTCGTCTCATTTCCCCAGGGGCCAATCAGCCCCTTAATTTCACTCTGAGGTTTAGGTTTTCCCCTGAAGCTCCCACAGACACTCAGCCAGGATGTTTTGCGTAAGTGTGGGAAGCCTTGGAGCTGGAAGAGGAGGTGGGGTGGGGAATAAAGAGGGCGCTGGTGAGCGACACTTAACAGACCCTTCGGAAGGGCTTCAGCATAATTCTCCTGCACTCAGTCATTTCTCAGGCTTCCTTGCAGAAGAATCTAACAGGAGGCCAACGAGACAGAAGGATTTAGCTCCCCCACCCCTAGGCGGGGAGAGGAGTAAGAAGTAGGAAGGACCTGGCCCGAAGCGGGTGACAAATACTAGGCTCCATCTTTTGTACCTGAACCTGCCGTAGGGCTTGACACAGGTGTGCAGGGCTCTATACATGAAATGAACGAACAGGGGATCTCAGAGAAGGCCCCAGATTTGCAGCACGGCGCTATCGCTCCTGTCTCGTAAGCAACAGATCTTTTCTTCTTGGGTGCACTCTGTGCTGGGTTCGAGATTGTCCTCACACATGTGTCTTTTAGAACGTCACTTAATGTCTGATCCCCATTTTTCCACTATGACGATCTCCCTGCCTGTCTCAGAGCATCATGAAGATTACCCTGGACAGCGCTCTCTCTGTGTGACAAAGGGTCACGGCAGATGCTGTCCTCTTAAACAACTTGCTAGATGAGTGGCATTCAGCCATCCTTGTGCACATCTCATGGAGCTGGCGATTGCAGTGAAGCTACGTGTATCTACCAAGGGCTATTTGCCTGTTGTGGTGATTGATAACTGGTGGTCAACTTATAACCCCCCAGCTGAACTGAGTAAGCGTGGTGTTGGGTATGGGAGGCCCATGTGGGGATTGTTGCCAGCAGCCTAAAATGCGAACTGGGTTGGGAGCTGAAAGAAGGCTGTTGGGAGCTGAGAGGCTGTCAGGAGCTGGTAGAAGCTATAAGGAGCTGTTGCTTCTGTTGGAGGAGCTCATCGTGCTGGCTTTCCTGATGAACTTGGCTGTTTTCATCCTTCAAGCTCGGGACCTTGTTGGCACTGAGAATAGCTTCAGTTCTCTTTGGGGTGTGCTGGTCCTCATTTTGAGCATTGCTTCCTGACTCCAGAAGGGAAGATGGTGCGCTGCCGGTCTCCAGGAGAAGCTTGCTGCGTTGGCTTCTCTGATGGGAACTTGGCCATCTTGATCACTGGAGGAGCTCGGGACCTCACTGTTGCTGAGGATGGCTGTGGTAACTTTCAGGGGGGGCTCTGGTTCTCCTGAGTGTCGCTTCTTGGCTCCAGTGCAGGTCCCTCATCCTGCTGGCACAGATCCTTCATCCCGCTGGCACAGACTTTGTAGATGCCACCACTGACCTTTAGGCCTTTCCCAGCGCAGATCCATGAAACAGGCCTGCATGAGATGTTGTTGTGGGCTTTGGGCCTCCAGTCAGATTCACGGGAGGCATTATTATGAGCTCTAGGCCTTTGGCTGGACTCATGCAGGAGATTTCCATGGGATCCAGGCCTTCAGCTAGATTTCTTGGTCTATAGCATATGAACAGATTTCCTGCACTCCTTCGTGTGTCATTCTTTGGGTGACTATAATAAATAATCACATGAAATATGTGTCCTGTATTGTATTGTTCTCCCTTGCAAAAACATCCCCCAAACCAACACACCTGTGTCTCCAACATGTACTCATTACTCTGATTAAGTAGTGCAAATCATTGTACAATGCAATGAAACATGAGTGTGAAAACTCAGACTTGTTTCTGTGCAAACTCAATGAGCGCTCTAGCGACAACGGATACAGGCGGTCATCGACGACTTACTGGTGAAATGAGTGTGACATAACTGTAAAGGTCGGAGAAGAAACACATGAAAACAGAGTCAGGATCATTCAGTTTCACGTTCTCGCTCTAAAAAAGAGACTTAGAAATTGTTGGGATTTTGTGGGTGTGGCTTATTTGGGAAAGGAACTCAAAAGGCAAACTTATATCAAATTTAGCTTAAAGATTTTTACTTGTTTTTATTTGCAAGTCTAGAACAGGGAGATACAGGGAGTTGTCAACAATATAGCGAATATTTAATTTTTTAGCTTATAATAATAAAGGACATTGCCAAGAATAGTGGAATAAATGTGTTTGAAATGAGCAGGAGTTTCTTGAGTATTCTGAGGGAATTAATGGCAACGTGTCCTATACTGGAATGCATTTTAAGAATGTAAATATCGGGGGCTGGGGATATAGCTCAGTGGAATAAGCGCCTGCCTAGCAAGCGCAAGGTCCTGAGTTCGATCCCCAGTACCGCCAAAAAAAAAAAAAGAATGTAAATATCTGGGTACTTGTCAATCACCGTTCGATCAACCATTTATGACAATTTCTGTCAAATAAAAACATTACAGCATCTCATCCATCTTATTCACCGGATCTGGCACCTTATGACTTCTGGCTTTTCTCCGAAGACAAAATGATCATGAAAGGTAAATGTTCTGAATCCACTGGGGACATCAGGACAGCATAGATACTCACGAAAGAGGACTTCCAGAACTGCTTCAGAAGGTAGAACAACGGCGTAAGTGTGTGCAAGTGAGAGGGAGTAGTTTGAGGGAGGTGAATGATATTGTGTCTTTACCGTAATAAATATATTTTTTTCATTTAAGCATTCACTGTAGATTTTGATCACACCTCGTACTTTATTCCATTGAATAGAACGGGCTTTCTCATGGGCTGAGCAGAGGAGGCTGGGTTTATAGACAGAAAAGGGCAGAAGAAAGAACAGAGAACAAAAAGTGGATTGTCATTTCAGAGCGATATTCTTTGTAAACCAGAGAGAAAGGAAAATAGGAGAATAACTGGCAAACAGCAGCAGGTCCCTTCAAGTCACTTGTTGAGGTAGAGATTAAGGAAAGGGGAACCTGATTGGCAAGCTGGTGGAAACCAGCCTGTTGGGGGAAATTTGGTTGTTATCTCTCCTGATATCTCAAAAGGTCAGATAACAACTTAGTTTACCAAGGCCTGAGTGACTTTGTTTTGATGATTCTGGTTTGTTAGGGTTCTGTGCAGGAGCTTAGTCCAAAACAGTGACATTCTATAATTTTTAAAAAAGTAGTAAAGGATCTCCATCAACTAGACCAGTGAGGGCATTCTGTGGCTGTTTTGGCAAGGTGGCCCCAGTGAAGCTGGGTGTCCTCAGGTCAGGAGAGCCTGGCCTGGGTCCTGAGCATGTCTCAGTGAACTGAGCAAGAATGTACAGAGGGCTGAGGACTTCACGGCTGGGGAGGCTGCACTGTCCCTGGGCCCAGGCTCTGAGGGTTGGGCATCTCCCCCAGCCCTACAGCCAAGTGGCCCAGGCTCCCCACAGACATCCAAGTGACTCAACACCACTAAAACCAAAGCCTGCTGAGTTTTGAGCTGCATTTTGCCAAGCGTGCTTGACTCATTTGTGCCTCCCCTTACTACAAGGTATAAAGCATCCTCTTCCCTCTCCAAGGTAAAAAAAAAACCACCAGTACTTACTATTAGTTAAGAAGAATACAGATCTACAAAGAAGCTAGCACTATAGTATGACTTAGCTTAATATAGCCCCAAGGCATCTATTTTCTTAGCAGGAAGGGGTCTGCCTATCTATTCAGGCCATTCTTTCCTTCCCAGCATCCCCCTACCTTGTGATCTAGCCCCTTCCAAGAGATCTACCTTAGCCTCGATGTCTGCAGATCTCTGGCATAATTCTCTATGATCCCTGCTTTAGATTTAGCAGGTGAAACACTATATCTTAGATAAGATAAATTCTAATTCTAGCATTTTCTAACTCTCAGACCTTGGATTATGTATTTAGCTTTTCTAAAAGCCGTGTTTTTCTAATTTGTATAAGAGAAATTAAAATAGCTCATTGTGATGGTTTATTTATTCAACAATAATTTTTGATTTTTGAGTACGTACAAGATGCCCAAGCATTGTGCTGCTATGAGTAGCTGCCTGGGATAATGAGGAACCTTCTGGCATAGCCCCAGGAATGAAGCTTGGTGGATTGATTGATGGGTTAAAGCAGGGGTTGACAGAAAATTTTTTCTGTGAAAGGCCAGATGGGGAATATTTTCCAGCTTTACTCTGCCATTATAGTGCAAAAGCTGCCATAAAAAAAAAATACAGAAACAACTGGACTAGTGGCACATGCTTGTAAATCCAGCACTCAGGAGGCTGAGGCAGGAGGATTGTAAGTTCAAGGCCAGCCTTAACTTCAAGGAGTTTGTCCCAAGGGCTCTTCCAAATGCCCCTCACTGTCCTCCAACACCATTTCTCTTGCTTCTGTAGAGCATGTTAACACAGATCTCAAGGTGGCTTTGTCAGCTTTTCTGATCTTTTCCCTTAAAGGCAAAGTATGACTCTGAACAGCATTCACTGGACCCTTGGGAAGTGTTGCGGGCACAACAAAGACGCACCCCATCCCACACGAAGAGGTGCCAGGGAAAATTTGCTTTCCCTTCTAGGCTTTGATTTCTCTTTACAAAAAAAAAAAAAAAAAGAGTTGGACTAATGGTTTCCAAATTTGAACTTTTACCCAATCACAAGGTGCTCTTTAACAAAAACAGATTCCGGGGCCCTACTTCAGAACCGTCATCTTAGACTCTAGAGATAGCCAGAGACTGGGACAAGCGGACCAGATGCCTGGATCAGAAAGAGGAAGCTCAGAATTAGGCCCCTCCAGCTCTGGCACTCTGTGGTTATCAGGGGGTGGAGGAAGCCCCTGTGCCTCGCTGGGCTGGGCTGTGGTGGGGCAGAGAATGGTGGTGGTGGGGATCATTATCTTGTCTGCAAGGACGTGGCAGGATGTGGTTGACCTGAACTTCCTGTGGATGGGGAGCCAGAGAAAGAGGGGGAGTCTCAGCCTGGCAGCACGCCCAGCCTGCACGCCTAGAATGTGCTTAGGGTCCTAGAAATGAGAGCCTGGCCCACCTCGCTGTGACCCGGGCAGCAGGTCCTTCCACCTCCCAGAGCCTCAGTGTCCATATACAAAATGCGTCATTGGCAAGGACACGGCGCAGAATAAATGATGTGACATGAGAAACTGTCATATTCATGGCAGAGCATTTTCTTTCAGTGGAATTGCTGGTCCCATTTTGAGCATTCAAAGGTGAAGAATCAGGCTCTTGCTTTGTGGGCAGGGTTTTATCAATGATTTAGTGCTTCTTCCTGGGGGGCAGGGAGGCCACTGTCTGGGCCTCACTTTGCTTTCTGTGGAAGGGGCACGGATGTCTCTATGGTTCCTGCCTCCTATCTCAGGACTCTCGGAGCAGCTGGAAGAGACCAGAGAAGGATGAGAAGCATCCTACTGCTGAAAGAGCAGGCAGGCCACCCTGTCAGGGGAAGGGCTGCCGCTTTTTACAACATCCTTGCTGTCTATGTGTTCTTTTCAAGAAGAAGACAGGAAACAGGACCTTTGGAAGGCTTCCTTAGCAAATGAAACGTTCTCTCTTTGGTTTATTTTCCTCTGAGTTGATCAGTTATTTAGGAGACAGTCACTGGGTATCCACTGAGCACCCCGCTCCGTGCTAGGTGCAAAGGAGGACGGGTTTTGGAAGTCAGCCTTGGTTCCTAGCTGTGAGGGCTGGTAGGCCGGTGTGGAAGATAACTTTTGTGTATGCTTGGGGACCTGAAAAGCAGCGTGACCCTGATGACAACAGGGGCAGAGAGAGAAGGGTTCTGTCGTGCTCAGCGTTCTCAGGTACGCACACCACTATCCACTTTACAGAGCAAGCGTGTGATCATTACTTATTTAATATTCAAAATTATAAAAAAGAGTCACGGTTTCACCAAAAAGGAAACTGAAGGTTTCAGAGATGAGATAGGAAGTGGCTAAGTTGGACCCCAGTTTCTTTCTATGGGCCCCAAAGAGTGCCTTTGTCCCCCAAACACCCCACTTTCCTCCTTTAAATTACAGCAGAACACTGCCCAGCACACATCTCATCAGAGTGACAGGGGACATGGCCACACTTGAAGGGAGGTTTCCATGGCCTCAGACAGCAGGCGATAAGGGGCTGACCAGAGCAAGAGGTGAGCTGGGTCCAGTAGGTATGTGGATAATCAAGAAGTGGACACACAAGGTGACATTCCTGGCAAGAGATAGTGTGATGTGGCAGTAAGAAAGGGCATGCAAAGGTCCAAGGTGTGACCAGGAAGCAGCCAGAGCTTGCTGTACCCACAATGGGCATTGGTGTTAGGTCTGCAGCAGCCAAAGAGGAGTTGGGGATGGGTTCTTCCAAAGGCCTGGAACATTCTCTTCACTTTGTTAGATGTGACAGTCTCACCATTTTCTCTTTGACATCCTTGTCTCCTTCAACCACAAGGCCATTCATACTTGAACCCCGGAGTAATCAAATCAAAGAACTGTCTGCAGTCTTAGCCCAAAGATAGAGTCTGTCACTTCTGACTTTTTTCTTTAAAAACTGTCAGGAGGCTGCTGAAACTGGAACAGCTCTGAGGCGGCAGCAGCTCTGACTCACGAGGAGCACATCAAAGTGTCAGCCACGATATGAGGCAGGCAGGAGCACTGCGTGGGAGCAGAGCTTTCCTGCTACGCTTTGAGGCTTGGAGCCCCTCTAGGCACCCTCAGTGTGGAAAGAAGCTTGTGGTTTAGAGATTGGGTGACTCACCCTGTAGGTAGGGTTTGGGAAGAGAGATGTTGGCCTGGTCCGCCCTGGCTCTCAGCCAAGGTCCCAGGCCTGAGGCTCTGAGTCACTAGATGTCTATGCTCACCAGTGAGCCGAGATTCCATCTGTTCAAGCATCCATGCATTCATCCATCACCAGCCCACTTATCTATACCCATACATCAATCTATGCATCCATCCATCCACCCACCCATCCACCCACCCATCCATCCACCCACCCACCC
>PVLD010014126.1:0-53502 GCA_004027595.1 Dinomys branickii
TGTTTTGTTTTTTGTCTTTGGATTTTTGGTTTTTGTGTTTTTTCTGTTGTTGAGAGGATTAATTGTCTGACTAAATTTGCATGTCTGTATATGGGTTTATATATTTACACTTTGAAGATATCAATGGATAAAGCAATAACCACTGTTGAGACCATATCACCTTGTCTATAGATTAGTTGTGATTGTACTATTTTTTATGGTAATTGGTGTCTGTTTGTCAATATGTTTTTGTGCTTTTATTTTTTTAAATAAAAAATAAAATCAGGTCATGTGTGTCAAGAAGTAAAAAATTAGGACCCGTAGGCATATAAAATTGTCCAATGTTAGTGAAGCAAATGGTACTAACTTGGCCTTTCTCCCTAGCCAATGTCAGATGGTTAACTTCTCTTTGGCTGTTAAACCTGGGGTGTGTCAGGTTAAATTTCCTAAAAAGAAATATCCATCTATAAATATGAGTATTTACAATGACCCCTATTTTATTTCATCAGTATTTATGTGAGTAATTTTAAGGGTAGATATATTTATATCTTTTAGGAGCAGTTCTATCAATTACTTAATTTTATGACTTTTATTATGTTACATAATTTGTATTTGAAAGAAAAATAAAGCATCAATAAATTATAATATTAAATTTTTAATATGTATTGAATATTTAAAATAGACATCAATATTTTCAACATCAACCCTCTGTTTACCAAATCTAAAAAAGACGAATAGAAGTAAATTCCTATATGAACTTCAGTAAAGATGGAAATAGAATTCTACAATGAAAACAATCTTTACTTCAACTAGGACACTGACAGCAATCTTTACACAGAAGACAGCATATTTAACCACTGGTATTGCTTACAGTGCTACCACATGTGTTTTTCTTTCCTTTTTTTTGTAGGGCCTACTTGATATCTCAGTGGTCTTGCTGTTTAGTTAAGAGGGAAATAAAATATTGATAAAGTAAAATATTAAATTTTAATATGTATTATGTTTATGATTATTTATGTATTTATATATTATGTTAACATTATCTTTTTCTATGTCAAGTGTTTATAAAATATAAAAATTAGCAACAGACATAAATTCTAAGAACTGCAATTAAAATACAAATAATACTCTAAAAATAAATAAAATTTACTTCAATGTGATAGTAGAGGTAATCAACAGACACAAAAACATCATGTTCCATACACAATTATTTCTGAGTAATAGCAAATGTGTTATATTTTTCTGTCTTCTTTTTGTAGGACATAATGGACACCCTGCTGTTCTTGTTCTTTTGTTAGCAGTTTTTGTGATGTTTCTCTCATCTGTTCACTGGTCTGTTCCTGTATTTTTTTGCAGAGTTCTTTGGGCAGATACATACTGTTCTTCCTCTGTTATAATCAATCTTTTATACATTCTTTTTTTTTTCTTTTATACATTCTAAACATAATTCTCTAAGAAAATCTCACCGTATTGTGCTCTTGTTATTGTCTCTGTAAACTATAATATTGTTTATGGCTGACATATTTAAGACCAAATAAAGCACTACCATTGGTCTCAGCTTTGTTCCTAAAAGACATCATATTTGCTGCATAACTAAAACATAAGTCACATGTGAGCTGGCAGAAGGCTATTATAATATTAAATTATAAAATTAAAATTTACCTTTGTTCACTTGACCTAAATGAGAATATCCATATATTTTGTTGTTTAAGTATTATTGATTGTGATTGTGGCAAAGTGATGCAGATCCCAGTGGAATTTCTAGAAATACAGTATTTAGGCCATATGCATTAAGTAGCCTTCTGCAGCAACTGGAGTGAGAATTTCTAAATATATCTAGTCTTACACATGTAGAAGAGTTGCTCTTAACCTGTTTGTGGGAAAATAATTCTAGAACAAAACTCTAGAACTAAATAAAATCTAATATCTGATACTAAAGGCCTCAGTTTGTTTGAAAGGAGAAGACACATAGAAACACTGATTAGAAGTAATATTCAACAATGAAAGAGTAAGTAAGGCTGAGACCCATACAGGCCAAAATTAAGTCAAAAGAGAACAAATTTGACTAGGGATTGTTATGTCTTACAAACAGGTTCTGATGAAAGAAGAAAAGAGGAAATATCAGTATGCTGGAGGCAGAAGGAAATAGAACAAGATGCATCACCAATGTACTTGTCTTAGAGCATAAGATACAGGTACAGGTTTAAAAAAGACAGACAGGGAGAAGAACACAAAAATGCCATAACTTCAAGGGAAGATAGGAAAATATAGTCAAAGGATGTAATTATAGCATCTACTTAAAGGGTCTATCCAAGTACACAACAAATTATGAAATATGATTTACACATCTGCCCATGTGTTAACAAAACTTTCATAAATGAGGCAAAAATGAAAAACAAATCTATATTAATGTAACTGTAAAGATAAAAACCATTGAAGTAAGATTGAAAAGTACTATCAGATACCACATAATGACAAAAATTTCAACTTCCAGGAAGATAGTTCAGCATTAATTATGGATTTTTCTAATAATAGAACATTCAATTTGTTATAACTTTATAGTTCTTCAAGGTATCATAGATAGTAATAGGGATTATATATATGTATATAAATTTCTGCACACGTCCAATACCCCTTCCACATATACAATACAGACTGTATATGCACATGAGTGCATACACATATATGAATTTATAAGAACAAGAAAAAAGAATCATTTTATCATAGACACAATATCTTTGTTAATTACTGAATGAAGAAGGTAAAAATCAGTGCAGACACAAAATGTGAGGTATATAATCAATAAACTTAACAGGATTTATCATATATAAAAATTCTGAAATCAACATTTTCAATCTCACTTTCTATTTCAGTTCACATGAGATTTTGTAACAGGTTCTAGAGATGGTCATTTAAAATTTTTTAAAATAGTTAATAGAATGTTTCCAACTGACTTCTCCAACTATCAGCTACTTCTTGTGACCCAAGGGGAAATATTAATCAACTTTAAGTATTCCACAACCTATGTCGACGTAACTGAAGTATTAACTTTGTTACTGGATGTAGAAGGGAGTTAAACAAAAAGTGAGATATACTTATGAAACTATTAATACAGAAAATATTTCAATAACTATGAATATAAAAACTTTTCCACTAGGTGTGTACATTCCTGCCCATGATTACTACAGTGGGAATCTAGTACATAATAAGGTTTATGTGCAGATGTGCATTTTACTTAGTATTATTTCATGATGCTTTTCAGGCCAGCCATGTCACTATTTTGTATTTCTATTAAATTACTATATTATAAAATCTATGAATTGTCCAGCCAAGAAAACCAATGTTCTCTTCCAAATATGAAATTTGCTAATTTTTACACATCAATTTTTCATAATCTTCAAACCTCAAAACTTATTGCTCAGGACTCAGTTATGGAGGAACAAACGTGTAATATTTTCCTAAGTGAAAGATCAGAATCAAGCTATTATAGCTGAACTCAGTTCAGGTGATGCTACCTCTACTACCTTCACCCACACCCCCAAAGAAACAACACTGATTTCCTCTAGTTATCTTGTGCATTTCTAAGAGAAATCTGGATATTTTCCACAAACCACTAACAGCACTTACCTCTTTGGAAGTCCCTTCAGCAGGAGACCTGGATCTTGAGATTTGTAGCAATGCAGGAAGCAGTGGTTGTTATATTTGAAAAAAAAAAAGAAAAGGTAAATCAGTAAAAGTCTTGGAAACTGAACAGCAAGGTGTAATCTGAAATACTAAAAGAGTGTTTCTAAAGGCAACAAAGAAAATTGATACTGGTCAGTCTTCCAATAATTTCAGGAGTGCTGTGTATGTGTCTCACATCGCCAAAAGCCCGGGACGAGTGTGAGGCTCTTCCTATCTGTGCTCTTACTTTCAATTTCCTCTACCAGACAAAACTGCAGTATCCTTCTTGTAACACCTCAGTGACATCTCCTGACAAGTTAGGACAAATTTATACTGAATTTCTTCGTACAAATCTGAACAGATGAAAGAAGTTCTGATACTAGAATTTTCACATCCAACAGGTTCACATACAGGTCATTAGGAAACTATATGAGCCTTGATATCCTGAAATTCAAATACTAAAAGGAGAAGGCACTTTCCAGCTACTTGTCTTTCAGTATTTTTCACACAGAGCTGGTGGCAGGAGGATTAATATTGTTAACATAACCGGAATGCGTTTCCTCAATAGGGGAGTGACTGCTAGGAAATCCATACTTGTTAAGCACCACATGATTCATTCATGCTGTTCGTAACAGTGCACTATCTTGGGACTTGCCAGAGCATAAGGTCATTATAAACATGCAGCTCTGTCAAACAACTGTGGCTCTAGCTAGACTCTCAACTATTAGTTGAATGAATTGTTTCAATGATTAATTTCATTCTTATTCAGTTTCTTGAATTATTATGGAGAATCACAACATAGCATGATAGCTTTGCAAAACCTGGAAAGGTAGTAAACATCTGGTAGGGTCACGGACATCATGAAACTTCTGTGATGCAGTTTTTTCTGTGGACAGTAGATGTTTTGCAGAGCATGACATCTCTTGTATGTTTACAAACAGAACAAATGCAGGTGGTGTAGTGGTAGCCCATCAGCTGGTCTTGAAGCAGTATGGTGAAAAGCCTGGAAATAGAATCCCTAGTTACACAGAGTGCAGAAAAATAAATTAAGGTAATCTATTGGGCAGAAGAAAACTGAATATCTTAATCCAAGATAGTGCTATATAAGGGAAGGTTGAATTCTGGATTTGAAACCATCAGAAAGTGTATCAAAGAAAAATAAAGGAAGATCAGCAGTAATGTGGTCCAAAACCTGTAAGTATGTCCTGGTTTGGGGTTATTGTGCGAGGTGAAACAATATAATACAGGTCACACACTTTATATGATTATTTATAATAGTCACCCAAAGAAAAACATATAAAAGAGTGCAGGAAATCTGTCCACACACTAAAACCAAGGAATCCAGCTGAGCACCTGGATTTCATGACAATGTCCCACATGAGTACAGCTGAATACCCAGGGCTCATAACAATGCCTCGTATGAGTCCAACTGGAGGCCCAGAGCCCACAACAGTATCTTGTGCAGGCCCGTTTCACAGTTCTGCTGCAAAGGCCCAAAGGTCAGTGGTGGAATCTAGAAAGTCTGTGCTAGTGGGATGAAGGATCTGTGGTAGCAGGCTGAGGGATCTGCACTGGAGCCAGGAAGCAGTGCTGAGAAGAACCAGAGCTCCGCTGAAAGGTACCACAGCCATCCTCAGCAACAGTGAGGTCCTGAGCTCCTCTGATGATCAAGATGGTCGAGTTCCCATGAGGGAAACCAACACAGCAAGCTCCTCTAGGAGACTGGCAGTGCACCATCTTCCCCTCTGGAGCCAGGATGTGGTTCTCAAAGTGAGGATCAGAACTCCCCCAAAGTGAGTTAAAGCCATTCTCAGTGCCAGTGAGGTCCCAAGCTCCTTGGAGCATGAAAACAGCTAAGTTAATCAGGAAAGCCATCATGACAAGCTCTTCCAACAGAGCTAAAATCTCCTTACAGCTTCCACCAGCTCCAACAGCCTTTCTTTGCTCCCAACAGCCAACTTCTTCTGCGGTTCTGCCTCTTATGCTGCTGGCAACAATCCCCAGGTGGGCCTCCCATACCCAGTACAATGCTTACTCAGTTTAGCTGGGGGTTATAAGTTGGCCACCAGTTATCAATCCACTACAAAGTGTTTATGGGTTTTTAGCTGGGATGAGGAGGCTATATTTAGGTTGTAGTTTATGTGTATATATTTAACTCTTCTAAAGTATTGGACAGTGAAAGATGTTAGGGTGGTCAAAAGGAGGTCAGAGATTCCCAATTAAGAGCTCAGATAACAGCAGGCAATGGCAGGAATGATCATGATTAAAGACATTTTCATTGTTCTTAAACATTTGATGTGATTAAAGAAGAGTTGTCCTGCATTAAAGCTTTGTGCCTTCAGTTACAGTTTCAACATACAACACAACCATTATTATTGCCCCAGTAAAAACTAAAAACAATGTTCCATAATACATTTTGTGCAGTTTAGTAGACAAAGCAAAAGAATGGCAAAAACCGTACATTATTCATGACTTTTAAGGCATGACTAAGCAATTAGTGATCTGTCCCATCACACAGAAAGCTCAATTCAAAGCAACAGGTGGACCATTCTGGTATGGTAGTCAAGGATTTAGTGTGGGGAAAGTTATGCACAGGCAGTCTTGGATGGCAGTGAGGGGAGGTACATCACAGTGCTTGCAATGCATGCCTGTCTGCTCTTGGACACTATGAGAAAAAGAAAAAAGTCCACCGTTCATGTCATTTGCATAACATGACACAGGGTGAATAAAGTTCCTAGTTCATTCTAGTCACAGTTATATGCACCTTACTGTTATAGAAAAGGCATATTGTCCTACTGTCTGAGTTTGCTTTGTTTTACCATAACAAATATAATGAAATGGGGAGTTTATAAAGAATAGAAATTTATTTGTCAAACTTCTAAAGGCTGAGAAGTCTAATAGTGAGGAGCTGGCATTTGGTGGGAACTTCTTGCTCCATCCTCAACTGGGAGAAAGCAATAAGGAGCAAATTTGCTCTCATCAGCTCTCCTTATATTATCATTAATTCATTAATGCAAGTAGAGGCCTCATGACCTAAATATATCCCACTAGGCCTCACCTCCTTACATTACTGCTTTAGAAATTAAGTTCTAATATGAAGTTTGGAGAAGACAACCTTATTCAACCATAGTATATATTTCTCTCTGTCTTTATCTCTGCTATTTCCATTATCTATTTTCTGATTTAGGGTTAGAGTTAGGAAGTTTCTGCGATTTCTTTTGTCAATTACTTCCAATTTCATAGCGCTATGGTCCAATAATATGCATGGGATAATTTCAATTACTTTGCATTTACTTAAGCATATTCCATGTGCTAATATATGGTATATTTTAGAAAAGGCCCCATGTGCAGCTGAGAAGAATGTGTATTCTAATGTTATTGCGTGGAACACTGTAAAAGTCTACTATATCGATTATTCACACCTATGGTTTAGTTCTGCTATTTCTTTGTTGATTTTTTGTCTGGTTAATTTATCTCTTTGTGACAATGTGGTATTAAAGTCCCCTGCTACAATTGTGTTAATTGCTTGTTTGATTTCTCATGTCTATTAATATCTGTCTTATATTGTTGGGTGTTCCCATATTTGGTGCATATATATTTAAGATTGTTATCTCTTCCTCTTGAAGTTTTCCCATAATAAGTATGTAGTGACCTTCTTTATATCTTTTTTATCATTCTTGGTTCGAGTTTCAGTCTATGAATTTCCTTTTGAGTTAAGTGTGTTTCTTGTATATAGCATATTTTTGGATTTTGTTGCTTGATCCACTCTGCCACTCTGTTTCTTTTGATTGGTGAACTGAGGCCACTTACATTAATGGTTATTGCTCATATATATTGGCTTGGTCATGCTATCTTTCCTTCTGTTGGTTCCTGTATCAGTTAGGGTTTTACTAGAGAAGCAGATATAATACAAGATGTATAAGAAATTACAATATTGGCTTATGACAGTCAGCCAAAGAGTCATATGAGGAAGTGTGCAGAGGGTGTCTGCATGCTGAAGACTGAAGGAATCAGTCCAGGGTCTGGAGTTCACTACAGAGTTCTGTGCAAGTCTGTACCAATGAGTCTGCAATGGAAGGTTGAAGGATCCAAGGTGGAAGCCAAAGAGTCTTTGCTAGAAGCCAGGAGATGAAGTCCAAGCTGAAGGTGAAGACTGGGGCTCCTCTGAAAGGAATGGAAGTTCCTCTGTCTTTCCTCATTTCCCTTTTATATCACCTAGGTGATGATTCACCCTTGGGTGGCTCCTCTACACCCTAGGGTGTAGAATTGCTGAGGGAATTGCTAAGCCAAGTTTAGTTAAACTTCTAAACTTCTCAAGTTGACATAATCAATCAACCACTACAGTTTCCTACTTTATCCCTCTGTTTAATTGCTCACCCTGCTTAGTGGTCCCTTTCTGTTGTTGTCCTTGGAATTGTAGTCATATTTACCTCTATCTAGAATATCTTTTAGTACTCTTCGTAGCATTGGTTTGATGTTCACAAATCTTTTTTTGCTTTGTTCTTTGTCATGGGTGTATCTTATTTCTCCATTAATTTTGAAAGATAGTTTTGTAGGGTACATCAATCTGGGCTGGAAGTTTTCTTTCAGGACTTGAAATACTTCACTACAAGCTCTTCTTGATTTGAGGGTCTATGTTGAGAAGTCTGGTGATTCATAAATATCTCCGCTTTTTTTTTTTTTTTTTTTTTTTTTTTGCGGTACCAGGGATCAAACTCAGGACCTTGCACTTACCAGGCAGGCACTAATTCCACTGAGCTATATCTCCAGCCCTTTTGCTGTGATTCTGATGGGCTTTCCTCCATAGGTGATCTGTTTTTTTTTCTCTAGCAACTTTTAATATTTTGTTCTTATGTTGAATTTCTGGAATCTTGATTATTATATGCCTTTGTATAGATTTATTTTGGTCACGGCTATTTGTACTTCTATATGCTTCATTTATTTTTATGTCCAATTCTTTCTTCATGTTCAGTATATTTTCTACCATTATTTCTGCGAAGAGGTTTTTAACAGCATTTGTGCTTTCTCCAGCTTTTTTCAGTGACTCCAATCAACCTTATGTTGTTCTTATTTGCTTCCTCTTGTAACTGTTCATTTTTTTAAATGATCATTTGATATTATTAAGATATCTTTCTTTTCCTGGTTGCTAGTCACATTCCTATATGCTTTGTCTGATATTCTGTACTCACCTTAATTTGATCTGTTGAATATAGTTTCAGTGGAGTCTTTAGTCTACTGGATTTTTGTTGGATCTATTCCATTGATTTCATTTCTTGTTTATGTAATGCATTCCTGGTTTTCATCATTTTCCTAATCTCTTCTATTTTTTATCTGTCTGCTTTAATTTCTTTCATTTTCATTGTTATTTCTTTTTATACCTTAAATATTTTTTCAACATCTACTTTCCATTTCATTTTGTTATACAATGTGACAAGTTCTGACGTATTTGTGTTGAAGACTCACTACCAGTCTTTCTTTTATTTTGGTGCTTTTGAAACAAAGTCTCCCTCTGTAGTCCAGGCTAGTCTTGAACTCATTATTTAGTCCAGGCTAATACTTTGAACTTACAGGATACACCTATCTCAGTCTCCTGAGTGATGATATTACAGGCTTGTACCATCACACCCAGAATATATTGAATTTTTAAAATGATCTAAACCTTACTTTTTAAAAATTGTGTCTACAAGTGGGACACTGATTTGGCTAAAGTGCTTTGTTATACTACTTATGGATAATATTTCTGCCTGAGACAGTCCCCTTTAAGAACATACAATGAGCACATGCTAAGTAAATGTACTTGCCCCCATGAATCAAACTAAATGAACCAATGGAATTAGTAAATAGTAATGCCCAGGGATGAGTAGAAGATATAAGAATGAAAAAAATTGCCCAAACAATATTAGCACAAACCTTTCCTTTCAATGAACAAAGAGAAATTAGTAGTATAACTATCTTACCTGTAATTTATACATTTTCCCTTTTCCTTTCTTTCTTTTCTCCTTTCCCCCATCCCAGATTCACTTTTAATTTTGAACAATTTCTTCCCATTTCACAATATCTATTATATATTTGGATCTTATTTACTCTTTAAGTTTCTCACACCAGGAAGACAATATGATGTTTCCACATGTGAATCTGATTTATTTCATTTATAATTATGGTCTCAGATTGCATCCATTTACCTCTAAGTCTTAAGTTTATCCTTCTTTATCCTTCTTTATGGCTGAGTAGTACTCTATTGTATAAAAGGACCACGTGCTGTTTATCCATTCCTCAGTTTTTGTACATTTGAGTGTTGTAAAGATTTAGCTATTACAAATTGTGCTGCTCTAAATGTGGGTGCACATATATCACTGTTGTATTATGTTTTTAATTCTTTTGGGAAGATATCCAGAAGAGTAATAGCTGAGTCAAATGGGAACTCTAATCTTAGTTTTTAAAGAAATCTCCATATTGATTTCCACAGTGGTTTTATCAGTCTACACTCCTATAAACAGTGGAGAAGTGTCCCTTTTTCCCCACAGCCCACTCAACATTTGTTACTGGTTACATTCTTAATGATAACCATGCTTTCTGGAGTGAGGTATAATCTCAGGGTTGTTTTAATTTGCATTTCTTAAATTACCAGTGAAGTGGGGGAGGAGCTTGGCCCACAGAGGAACATCTGGGTGGCCCCTCTGCCCGTGCAGAATGCTGGACAGGGGAGCTGCACGCAATCCCCAACCTGGATCTCTGAGTCGGGGAGGAGCTTGGCCCACAAAGCAGCATCTGAGCAGCCTTTTGAGGGGAACTCCTGGCAGAAAGCTTAAGAGACATTCTCCCGAAGAGAAGGAGGCCACTGGAGCAGCCTTTGCAACGGACCTTTGCCTGGTGAGCTGCCTGGGTAATTTATAGCTCAATATTTTGAATCTGATATCCAAAATGGGAAGACAGAAGAACAAAACGCAGTCTCAGAACTCAGCCCCACCCAGAACAAATCCAGGATGCAATGATATAGGGGAACTAGGGAGCCACATACCTGCAAGTTCTGAAACGATTGCACTCGAAATAAAGAAACATCTCCATCAGGCCATAGAAGAGATTAAAGCAGAAATAAGCCACATACCTGCAATTTCTGAAACAATTATGTCCAAAGTAACGAAACAACTCCATCAGGCCATAGAACAGATTAAAGCAGAAATAAGTCACATACCTGCAATTTTGGAAAAGATCACATCCGTAGTAAAGAAAGAACTCCATCAGGCCACAAAAGAGATCAAAGCAGAAATAATCTCTCAGACAAAAAATGAAGTGAAAACTATAATGGAAGAAATGTTCTGCACACGTAGAGAAGAAAGAGATAAAATAGAAGAAAAGAGGAAACAAATAGAAACGTTACAAGAGCAATTTAGGAATGAATTACCACGAATGAAACAGGTCCAAAGAAATTGCCAGGAATTAAAAACTTCCACTGAAAGCTTGCAAAACCGCTTAAATGAAGCCGAAGATAGAATTTCAGATCTTGAAGACAGCATGGCAGCTAATGAGCATGAAAGGCAGGATCTCATAAAGTCATCAAGGATCGAAGAAAAATCAATGCAACAGCTGCAAGATGAGGCAAAAAGAAATAATTTCCAAGTAATAAGAGTCAATGAAACAGCAGGAGACAACACAAATTATATAAAAAGAATATTTGCTGAAATAATAGCAGAAAATTTCCCAAACATGGTAAAAGGTACTGAAGTACAGTTAATCGAGGCATATAGAACCCCAACAAGCCATAACCCAAATAAAGCCACACCCAGACATATAATAGTCAAGATCCCAGACATCCAGCAAAAGAACACATTTTTTTTTTTTTTTGTGGTACTGGGGATCGAACTCAGGACCCTGCACTTGCTAGGCAGGCGCTTATTCCACTGAGCTATATCCCCAGCCCATAAAAGAACACAATATTAAAAGCTGCTAGAGAAAAGAAACAGACCACCTAGAAAGGAAAGCCCATCAGAATCACAGCAGACTTCTCCATGGAAATCATGAAATCAAGAAGAGCTTGGAGTGAGGTATTACAGATTCTGAGACAAAAGAGTTTCCAACCCAGACTGATGTATCCTGCAAAACTATCCTTCAAATTCAATGGAGAAATAAAATACTTCCATGACAAAGAACAACTGAAGAACTTCATGAGTACCAAACCAGCATTGCAAAAAGCACTAAAAGATATTGTAGACAGAGAAAAAAAATGACCACAATCTCAAGAACAACAATAGAAAGGAACCCTCAAACAAAACAAGCAAGTAAACAGATAGCAAAAGTAGGAAAACAAGTAAATAGCATGACTAGAATAAGCCAACATATAACCATTATAACCTTTAATGTAAATGGCCTCAATTCACCAGTCAAAAGGAAAAGATTGGAAGACTGGATTAAGGAACACAATCCAATTATATGCTGTATACAGGAAACACATTTTACTCAAAATGAAATCCACAGGCTGAAAGTTAAAGGATGGAAAACAATTCTCCATGCAACACGTTCCTAGAAAAAAGCAGGGGTAGCTATTATGTTTGCAGACAATGTTAACTTCAAACCAAAAACAATCAAAAGAGATAAAGAAGGCCATTACATACTAGCTAGGGGAAAGCTGCAAGAGGAAGAGATAACAATCCTAAACATTTATGCACCAAATAATGGAGCACCACACTTTACAAGTCAAATCTTAACAGATGTGAAAAATCAAATAATTAATGACACTATCGTAATAGGGGACCTAAACACCCCTCTGATGCAAAGACACAGGTCAACTGGACATAAACTCAGCAAAAAAATAACAGACCTGAACCAAAAGTGTGAACATATGGACTTAGTAAATGTATACAGAGTGTTAAACTGCACAACATCAGAATACACATTTTTCTCAGCTGCACATGGCTCTTTCTCCAAAACTGACCACATTCTAGCCCATAGAGCATATCTACCTAAATGCAAAAGAATTGAAATTATCCCATGCATATTATCGGACCACAGTGCAATGAAATTGGAAATTAATGACAAAGAGAACTCCAAAAACCGCATAAACACTTGGAAATTAGACAACAACCTCCTGAATAATCAGTGGGTCACACAAGAAGTTAAAGAAGAAATTTAAAAATACCTATAAACAAATGAAAATGCAAATACAACCTACCGGAATCTGTGGGATGCAATGAAAGCAGTCCTCAGAGGGAAATTTATAGTGATGAACTCATATATAAAGAAAACAGAAAGAGAGCAAATAAATAGCCTAATGCCACACCTCAAACTTTTAGAAAAAGAGCAACAAGCCAAACCAAAAGCCCAAGGAAGGGAGGAGCTTATAAAACTCAGGGCAGAAATTAATGCAATTGAGATGAAGAGAACTCTACAAAAATAAGTGAATCAAAGAGCTGGTTTTACAAAGGAATAAATAAAATTGATAAACCCCTAGGCAACCTTATCAAAAAAAGAAGGTAAAGACCTCAAATTCATGCAGTAAGGAATGAAAAGGATGAAATGACTACAGATCGTACAGAAATTCAAAAGATCATTACTACCTACTTTGACAGTCTTTACTCCAATAGGATAGAAAACTCAGAAGAAATGGACAGATTCCTAGAAATGTACGAAGTAGTAAAGTTGAATCATGAAGATATGAAAACCCTGAACAACCCAATATCAATTAATGAGATTGAAAATATCATTAAAACTTATCGATAAAGAAAACCACAGGCCTTGATGGATTCACAGTAGAATTTTACAAAACCTTCAGCGATGATTTAATGCCAACACTCCTCAAACTCTTCCATGAAATCGAAAAGGAAGCAACTCCCCCTAATAGATTTCTGGCGGCAAGTATTATACTGATACCAAAACCAGAGAAGGACCCAACGAAGAAAGAGAACTATAGGCCAATCTCTCTAATGAACATAGACGCAAAGATACTCAACAAAATACCAGCAAATAGAATACAGCGAATCATAAGGAAAATTATACACCATGACCAGGTTGGATTTATCCCAGGAATGCAGGGATGGTTCAATATTCGTAAATCAATTAATGTAATACATCATATCAATACAGCCAAAGACAAAAACCACATGATCATCTCAATAGATGCAGAAAAGGCTTTCGATAAAGTCCAACATGCATTCATGTTAAAAACCCTAGAAAAAATAGGAATAGATGGCCACTACCTCATTCAGATCAAAGCCATCTATGACAAACCAACAGCCAACATCATACTAAAGGGACAAAAACTGAAAACTTTTACTTTAAAGTCAGGAACAAGACAAGGATGTCCATTGTCACCACTCCTATTAAACATAGTTCTGGAAGCATTAGCCAGAGCAATTAGACAAGAGAGAGAAATAAAAGGAACAAAGATAGGAAAAGAAGAAGTTAAACTATCATTATTTGCAGATGACATGATACTATACATGGAGCACCCCAAAAACTCCACAAGAAAACTCCTGGAATTGATTGGCAAATTCAGCAGAATAGCTGGATACAAAGTCAACACCCAAAAATCAATAGCACTCCTATACACGAACAACAAACAGACTGAGAGAGAAATTGAGGAAACCATACCTTTAACAATAGCATCCAAGAAACTGAAATATTTAGGAATCAATCTAACAAAGAATGTGAAAGATTTATTCATTGAAAACTACAGTACTCAGAAAAAAGAGATCTAAGAGGATTTCAATAAATGGAAAAGCATCCCCTGCTCATGGTTAGGAAGAACCAACACTGTGAAAATGGCCATACTACCAAAACTGTTGTACAGATTCAATGCAATTCCCATTAAACTACCATTAGCATACCTCACAGATCTAGAGAAAATATGCCTCAAATTCATATGGAACCAGAAGAGACCCAGAATAGCAAAAGCAATCCTGGGCAACAAGGACAAATCAGGTGGAATCACAATCCCTGGCCTGAAATTATACTACAAAGCTACTGTAATAAAATCAAGCTGGTAGTGGCTCAAAAACAGACCTGAGGATCAATGGAACAGACTGGAAGATGTAACCACAACCAAAAACCCACTCAGCTACCTAATATTTGACAAAGGGGTCAACCAAACCCACTGTTTAATAAATGGTGCTGAAAAAACTGGCTTGCCTCTTGCTGAAAACTGAAAATAGACCCAAGTCTATCACCATGCACCAAACTCAGGTCAAAATGGATCACAGATCTCAACAGTAAAACAGAAACTCTAAATCTATTGGAAGAGAAAGTAGGCAAAAATCTTGAAGACATAGGAGTAGGCAGAGAGTTCATGAACAAAAATGAAACTGCAAGGGAAACATTTCAAAGAATCAATAACTGGGACCTCATCCTACTGAAAAGTTTTTGTACATTTAAAGAAATCACCAGCAAAGTAAAAAGAAAACCCACAAATTGGGAAAAAATCCTACCTGGCTGCCCCTCAGACAAAGGTCTTCTATCTAGAACATACAAAGAATTAAAAAACATGTACCTGTCCAAATTCAAAGACCCAGTCCAGAAATGGGCATCTGAGATGAATACACACTTCTCAGATGCAGATATACAAATGGCAAATAAATATACGAGAAAATGTTCCACATCTTTAGTCATTCGAGAAATGCAAATAAAAACAACATCGAGATTTCATCTCACCCCAGTAAGATTGGCCAGTATTTAAAAAATCACCCAATAACGAATGCTGGCGAGGCTGTGGAGAAATAGGGACTCTACTGCACTGCTGGTGGGATTGCAGACTGGTGAAAACAATGTGGAGAGTAGTTTGGAGATTTCTCAGCAAACTAGTTCTAGAGGTCCCATTCAAACCAGCTGTTCCCCTTTTGGGTATTTTCCCAGAAGACCTGAAAACATCATATCACTGTCATATATGTGCATCCATGTTTATAGCAGCACAGTTTGTAATAGCTAAATCATGGAAACAACCCAAATGTCCATCCACAGAGGACTGGATTAAAAAACTGTGGCATTTTTATATAATAGAAGACTACTCAGCTATAAAGAGGGACAGATTTGGGGCCTTTGTAGGCAAATGGTCACAATTAGACATCACACTCATAAGTGAAATAAATCAGAGGTACATGTGCAAGCACCATATTGTGTCACTGGTGTAAGAACCCGAGGATGGGAATATAAACTAAGAGACATGAAGAAAATCTTTTCAAAAGTAAAGAACAGATGGGATGAGGGAAAGGAGAAAAGAAAGAGGCAAAAATATATGTATGTATGTACGTATATACATATGTGCAGTATGGATAACATGGTTCCACTATTGTCTTATGTCACTTAATGGTAAGGAATAGTTGACGACTGGTTCTTTGATCAATCCTGTATGTCTATATGTGTTTTCCTGAGCATACACTTTGAAGTTATCAATATACAGTGCAACAACTGTTGTTGGCTTCTTGTTGCTTTGTCTATAATTCAATTTTGATTATACTGTTATAGTGCTACTTTGTGTCCCTTTGTTAATGCTTTCCTCTCTTTTGCTTGTTGATGTAGTTCTTTTTCTCTCACACTTTAAAAAAATTGTATAAAAAAATGAAAAAGGAAGGGATAATTATCTATGTATGTATGTAAGTATGTATGTATATGCAACATATCTAACTTAGTTATACTACTGACTTAGGTCACTTTATTGTAAGGAATAGTTGATTATTTGTTTGATCAATTTTGCATGTCTATATCTGTCTTCCTGAGTATACACTTCGAAGTTATCAATATGTAATGCAAAAACCATTGTTGATTCCCTGTCACCTTGTCTGTAACTCAGTTTTGAATGTACTGTTCTTATGCTACTTTGAGTCTGTTCATTAATATGTTTTTGTTCTTTTACTTTTAAAATAAAAGTGAAAAAAAATTACCAGTGAAGTGGAACATTTTTCATATATTTTCCTTTCATATTTCTTCATCTGAGAAATTTGTATCCATCTCAGTTGCCCAATTTTGGATTAGGTCTTTGAATTTGGGGGTTCTGGTTTTTTCAATTCTTTAGATGTTTTAGAAATTAGTCCTTTGTCCAAGGTGCAACTAGCTATAATTTTTTCACTCTCTGTGTTTTCCTTTTACTTTTCTGGTGATTTCTTTTGTTATGAAAAATATTTTTGATAAGGTGAGATCCCATTTGTTGATTTCTTATAGTAGGGAAATGTAGATATTTGATTCAACAAATATTTACTTAACAAATGTTTACTGTGTATCCACGCTGTGCCACATGCTACATTAGAAAGTGCCACGAACAAAATTCTTACCTTTGAGGTACTTCTATTTCTGCATAGACTGGTGATTTCCTATGATATATATAATTATTATGTATTGCAAGTATGTTTATAAAAATGGCAAAACCCAAAACCAATAGCAAAAGCATAGACACAGCAATGCCAAGTAGACATGTGGTACCTTCTTGAAAAACTGCTAAAAACGGGCTCCTGTGCTTATCTGGAGCCCACACCTAGCAGAGTCTGAGCATAGCAGGAGACAACTGAGCAGAGACCTCAACAGAGTGAGGTAGCAAGCTATGCAGGCATTCTGAGTGAAGAGAGATGAACTGTTTTTCAAACAAAATAATTTCTAATACAAAGTTACAAAAAAGTTAAAAATTAGGGGCTTGATAGCTTCTCTAGCAAACCAATCTATTGCTTTTGTTTATTGTGTTTTCAGATTATTTCACACTCTGAACAGGAGTTAGTGAAAGAAAGAGAAATGTATTTAGAAGATTGATTCCTATGCTTTTATTGCTTTTCCCTGGCTGTGTGGCTTTCAGTAAGTCACTCTATTTAATTCAACATGTAGTAATGAGGAGCATAGAGTAAACTGTAACAGTTGTGTGTCAGACACACCAGGCACCCTTCTTTGAATTGGAGACAGGAATTATTGTCCTTATTCATGTTTCCTCTCTTTTTAGTCTTCCAGGCTCAACGTGAAAGCACTCTATGAATTGTAAAATGCTCTTAAGTGATAGGTTTTTACACATGGTAGAGTAACCTGCTTCTCACTTCTTTGTGTGCTCTTGAGGTCGTGAAGACAACACATAGAGGTGGGATATATGGTCTTTGGGTGTTGAAAACATTTTTTAAGCAAACACACATCACAGAGTAAAAAATAAATTTTAAATTGCTATGATAAATGTGTAATTAGGGAGAAATTGGTAAGTCTTCACTTTCTGATACATTGTGATAGAGATATACTTGCTTTAATTAGTCTTGGCGACTTTTGTGTGGTTTATAGATTAATATGAAAGGGTTGTCTATTCATGCTACTGAGTATTCATACCAAATATTACGTATATTACCATCTACTTCCCTTTTAAAACTCTTTCATTAGAAATTTATAATTTTCTTCATTGTGATCTTGCATATCTTTTCCTAGATATTCATAACCATATGGTATTATATTGGACATTGTGATTTTCCTATTGGTGTACTTATGAAATGAAATTCAGTTTTCATATATTGACTTATACCTAGAAACATTAATGCATTTTTTCTGGTACTTTATGTAAGATTCTGAGCATTGAATTTAGATTTGCATACATATAGTGGCATAAAAAAAGAAAATCAGAGTATTGCTACAGAATAAAGAATCTAGAAACTGAGTCATTTTTACAAAAACAACTTTTATTTTCAAAAAGTATCAGGATAATAAGTTGTAGAAAAAGAGAATCTTTTAATATATTTTGCTGAGAAAATTTTTATTCCTATGAATACTTCTGTATCATATTTAGTTTCTAATGAAAGAGTAACTCAAAATAAAGCATAAACTTAATGATAAAACAACAAACTATAATATTTCTAGAAGGAAAAATAGGAGAAAAACTCCATAATTTTGATTTTGGCAAAAAATATGCTCCTTGAAGAAAAAAATGATATATTGGATTTTTATCTACTATATGCATAAGTCAAAATTTCAAGGGATGGGTCTGAAATATAGGCACTGTGGTATGTCTATATGTTTCAATAAATCTGCTTTCAGTGGAGTGAACATTATTATCTGAGTTCCAGTGTCATTGTATGATTTATGAAGCTGTCCTTTTCCAGTACTAGTGATCATAGAAACATATAAGGCCCTTCACTTAGGAAGATTCTACTTATGTTTCATCCAAATGTCCTTTTCCATATTGAAAAATGTTTTTTGCATTTAAATGGATATTAACAATTTGCCTTGTTTATTTTACACATAGAATTCACTTTTGGTAGTGTAACCCTATAAGGTTTTATTTTTTATAGGCTGATCCTAATGTTGTAAATGGAAAGTAAATACAAAGACATGCTGTTGTTGAAGAGCCTGGATAACATCACTGATGAGGAACTGTGTAAGTTCAAGCTATTTCTTCCAGATGAGTTTAAGTTTGCCAAGAGCTGGAAAAAGGACAGATTTCGTTCACTCAATTATTCAAAGTGCTAGGGTACTGTGTGAAATGTTGAAGGCTGTTTGTATTCTCCAGAAGTTGAGTTACATGCACATGGTAAGAGGTCTTTAGGGAAGGAAGAAGAAAGGTAATATGGGACTTGCCCAACTTTCCTGGTGTCAGAAGTCTGAGGCTTTCAGTATGTGAGGTTGGAATTTGCTTGCCAACTTGGGACACCTAGCCCTTTGCATCCTTTTCCAGTGAATCACTCAGTGTTTACTAGAAATTGCACAGAACGAATCCAATATTAGTTTGTCATCTCTTGTTCCAGCTTTCATCGCTATGACCTTGCATTTTATCCTTTCTTTCCTTTGATCATTTTTGCTTCCAGGCCACCTGCAAGGACTGCACAGGACAGCAATGTAAATCATCAAATCTTATTGACACAGTATGGAATACTCTCACTCTTTACCAAAGGCTTAAATGTAACACAAATAAATTCCAGCACTTAGAAGCTGTGAACTGGGTTATCAGGTACCTTTTCACTCCTCCCAAATTGTTCACTTCTCTCCTGTGCCAGCCTGTCGCAGTCTCAGTCAGTCTGCCTTTCTTCAGGGGAAACTGTCCTAGCTCAGCAATTCTCTGTACTTCTCATTGCTATCTCAAATACATGGCGACATAAATTACCCATACCACAAGGGCTATTTTTTATACCACTAAATATCTCCATCTCAGTTATCTGCATTTTGTGTGAGCTCCAGATTTTCTCTTAAGAACAATTGACATATCTTTCTTTATTTACAAATAATTTAAAATGGCCAAGAAAGGGACATCTCTCTCAGAATTCCCCAAAATGAGAGCCCCTAAATGTAAAAATTTTAAGATTTTAGTGTCAAATATCAACAACAAACTTCTGACAATTTTTATTGTATCTAGGTGTACCTGTATTTATGTGTGTATGTACAACAAAGAAAACATGGCTTATATAATGATTTTTAAAGCTTAATTACACCATGTAAGTGATCATATAATCTGTACTTAACTATAAATCATCAGGTATTATCTAGAAATACTTAGAGAAAAGATTGATTTTGTCATGAATTTACATCCCTTGGGTAGCTGAACTTAGAAAATGCAGTGCTTACAGATAGCTGCCTGGTGGCAGGAAGTATACATGATACCCTAAAATCACCTGCCACTGCAAACTTCTTTATAGTTTTAAAATTCCAGCCTACGTTACTCCAAATCCTACTTAGGGTGCAGAAAATTTACTTTACACCATTATGCCCCCAACAATTATGGTTGCAAACTTTGTTTTGTTTTGCTTTTGTTGTTCCATCTTTCATTCCCCATTAAGCCTTCTTTCTATGTAATCATTGTATGTGTACATACAGAGTGTAATATCCTATACTGCGCAGAACCTTCTGTGGTGGAAGGTGGAGGAAGTCTAGAGAAAATGACAAGTAAATAATAAGCAGATGTAAGAATTCAGTACATGGAAAGAGAGATGACAAAAAGCAGGGCATTTGAGCATGTAAAAGAAAGCTAAGAGAATGTAACCAGTCTTTTAAAGTACTGTAAAATCAAGTTAGAAACTTAAAAGTGATAAATAATAGATGAAAATGTACACTTTGTTATTAAGGAAAAAGAAAATTCATGTTGGGAAAATATTCTGTACATTTTCTTGAGATTAACTTGTGCAAGGTAAAAAAAAAAATGCCTGATGTAATTGGCTAGGGTGACTTTTTGACAACTCCATCCTCCCTGGACTCAAATGTTTTTTCCTATGCCATCAAAATAGAAGGGGAACTTTTATCTGAATACCCCTCTGGAGTGAATTTTGTGAAACCAGCTTACCACTGAAATGTTAAACTTCTTTTAAAGCAGAGATCTCTCCATAATATCTCTGACAGAGTCAACTACTATACTTTCCTCTGACTGAAATGTAGTTTATTATATACTTAATCCAAGTAATTAAATCAATTAAATAATGAAACCGTTCTTGTTTCTATTAAATTCAGTGACTACTTTGATCCTTCAACCTAGAATTATACAAATTCTATCAGAAACAATACTTAATAATGAATGTTCTTTTATCCCCCTCATCCATAAATAATTGAATATGGCCTTCTTGACACATGATATTTTTCAAATTATGCTTGAGAGTTGACCTTTCATGAAATAAGCTATAGAGGTTATTACCTAAGCCAAGTTTTACTGCTTCATTGATGTGACATTATTGAAGAGCTAACATGTCAGCATTTATTCATCCATCTTTCCATGCATCCATGCATTCCTCCATCCATCCCTCCTGCTGAGTTACTTATAGCTGAAACAAAGTCTTTAAAGCTCTACAGATTAGGTTCAGGGGTATAGTTCAGAGGCATGGCACCTGCCTTGCAAGCACAAGGTCCTGAGTTTGAGTCCTGACTCAAAAAAAAAAGGAAAAAAAATCTACAGTTTAAGTAGAGAATTAGAAATAAAAGTTACAGAGCTTTAACTCCAATTTGTGAAGTAAATATTTTTCTTAACAGCTATAAATGAATGGAATAAACTGAGATAAATGCTCTGACTAAAAGAAAGAGGTCCTTTGAGAGTGTATAAATATCCATGGGTTGCCAAAAGAAACTAGATGGATGACCTAGAAAAGATAAAAGTTACTGCTTCACTTTTCTGGAGAAATTAATTCTGAGATCAAGATATCATTGAGTTGATTACATCTTTTCAATGTCTCCATCCTAGCTTCTACTGGCTGGCTGGAAATCTCTGATGTTCCGTGGCCTGTGGATGAATTAATCTGATCTCTGCCTTGTATCATTTTTCATATATATAAGTGTATATATGTGTGTGTGTGTGTGTGTGTGTGTGTGTGTATGTGTTCACATTTTCACTTTTTATAAGGACCTAAGTTGTAATGCATTGGGCAATGATTAACCTAATGATTTCATCTCAGTTAACTGCAGCTGCAATCATTTTATTCATAAATAAAGTCATATTATTAAAGTAATGGTAAGAAGCTGAAAAGGTAAAATTTGGAAGGATATGCTTAAATCCTTGATGCCCACAATTCCATCGACTTCTCACAAAATCTCAACTAGCTATACTCAGAAGATTATGAATGAGACTCAAGATGTTATTAGATCCATAGTGAAATTTCTTTCTATTTGTGAACCTGACAAAACAGAAACATGCTACCTCCTTCCAAAATACTACAGGCTGACAGGAGTATTATAGATATTTCCATTTCAAAATAGAGAAATCACAAGGCAGAATAAAGATACAGGTCCCAAGAAAGTTTAAGAATTAGAAGGCGACTTTTCCACTAAACTTTTAAAGCCTGAGAGTGGTCTGCTTTGGCTGTGTGCTCCATTTACTTTGGTATGAGCTGACTCATTTCAGACGAGTCAGATGAAGTGGTTGATTATACGTGCCCAAATCTCTTTCACATGTGGTGATCAAGACATTTATTTCCCTTAGCATGTTCTCTAGAGCATTTCTTTTCCTTAAAACTCCAAAGTAGCAAGGATAAATGAATCCAAGCCCGTAACACTTTGCTGAGAAATTTCTTCAGCTGAATATCCAAATTTATGGCGTACAAATTCTATCGTCCATTCAACAAAACACAATATAACCATGCTTTTTGCTACTATATGACAAGGATTGCCTTTTGTGTTTTGGTAATGTTTTTCATTGATATCTGAGAACTCATCTGAAACACCATTAACATTAACATTTCTAGCAATACTCTTTTCATCATGATGTATGTAGAGATGTACCTTGTCTTAAAATGGTGTTATATTTCCATAAACCCATCATGAAATGAAAATATTGCAAATAAAAGATACACACTTAGTATATCTAACTTATCAAACACCATCATTTATAGCAGAATACACTGTAGTATATTGTTTGTTTACCTTCACGATTATAGCATTGACTGAGAGCTGTGGCTCTCTGCCATGTCTCAGCATCTCAAGAGATTACCAAACTGCACATTGCTAATCTGGGAAGAGTCCCATCAAAATTCAAAGCATGGACCTAGTGTTGTGGCACATGCTTGTAATTCCAGTCTTTAGGAGGCTGAGGCAGGAGGATGGCCATAAGTTTAAGGCCGGCCTGGGCTTTATGATGAGTTCATAGTGAGTCTCGGTCTCAAAAACAAACAAAAAAACAAATTAAAAAACAAAACACACAACAAAACCCCCAGATTCAAAGCATGGTTCCTGCTAAGCACACACCATTTTCATTGCGTTATAAAGCTAAAATATCCTGAGTTCAACCATGATAATTCAAGAACTGCATTCTCAAACATGATAGAGGCTTGTCCATGACTGTTCTTATCATTGTTTTTATCTAGGAAAAATTCAAAACTGTTGGAGAATTCAACAGTAAGGTAAAAGTTAAATGCATCATGATAATTTTTATTGGATGAGACATAATATTTTAGAAAATATGAGTGAAAATGTGTTGATAATGAAAGTTTTCTATGACATATTATTAAATAAGAAGCTAAGAACAATATTGGCAATTGATTCTTTTGTTATTACTTAGTTAATTGTTAAGTGCTCTACATTGATTGCCTCACACTTGAGTGTGAGACATTAATGTCATTAATGCCTCATTAATGTCCCTGATAACCTTATTTCATAAGCTTTATTTTTTTGCCCTATTTTCATACACTTGATCTTAGACAAAAGGCCAAGAAGCAATTGCCCTATCTTCATAAATGAGGAAATTGAGGTATACTAATTACAATTGCTATACACATGGATGTGTTTCTTTACATTGTAGAATGAGATGTGCAGGGATGCACAGTAAATCAATCATTGTGATTTTTCATTGGATACAAAAGTGTGGTTGTTCTCTTTCAACAAGAATTTTAAACTATTTGAACCATTTGAAAATTGTTCAGTGATAATACTGTCATTTCTCTTGGGGATAAATAAACATAAAGTTATATTGCCTGTAAAATTAGTCATGAATATTGTAAGATATGGGAAATACATAAAATAATACATGAAGGAGTGAGGTTAGCAAGATAGAATAAACAGTTTTAGACTCTGCTTATACTTGTCATTTCACAGCAATTAAATAATACATGGACCAGCCATCTTTGTGATAAATGCAGAAACTGTTTGACATGCCCTTATATCTCAGGGTAGCATGAAACCAACTACCTAGAAACAGAGAGAAATGAGAAAATTTCTCATTATAGTTCTTATCCTGGCATAATGTCCTGTACTTAGAAGGAAGCGTCCAGCCTCTAGCATTGCTCTGAAAAAGGTGTTTACTATACAATCAACATTCTACTCTTCTGGAGGTTCCTTGAGAGACTAGGATTCGATTTACTTGTTTCATAATGCTGACAAGACTTGACCTATATAGATTCCTGAGGGCTACAGACAACAAAGGTAATAGTTTACCTAGCATGAAGGTTAGAGACATTACCCCAATCTCTAGTGGGGCTAATTAGTCCTTCTCTACATGGGGCCAATATACAAACACAAAAAGAGGCAGCTGCTGTTTTCCAGTGTGCATGTGCCAGTTCAAAGGACCAAAGAAAATGAGTCAGGAAAATGTGATACAAAAAAAAGAGTATAAAAAAGCTCGTGAAATTAACTCCAGTGAAATAGTGACAAATTAACTGACAAGGAATTCAAATTGACCACAGTGATGTATGGCACACTCGATGGCAAACAGAGTTAGGATTTCAATGAATAAATGCATAATATTTAAAAGAACTAAACACAAAGCTTGGCGATGAAGTGTACAATGACTTAACTTAAAGTTCAATACAGAGGATGAATACCTGATAGTTTATGCAGAAGAAAGAAACAACAAATATAGACAGGTCTTCTGAAATTACCAAACTATCAGAGCTACAAAAAAATGAAAAAAGTGAAAGAAGTTTCAGACACTATTAGATAGATGATACATAAATAGGTAGATATGTAGATTCTATATGTATGTGTAGTCTCTGTGTTTTCTATATCTATATAGAATATATGGATACTGTTATAACACAGAGAACACCGCAAATGTGTACAGGCAGTCTTATGGTCTTACTTGCTATACATTAGAAGCTTGATTTATCAGTAGTATTTGTATAGAAATTATATATACAACCTCTTTTATACTTCAAAGCATCTCTAGCTTACAGTATCTGTTAAATGTAAATTATACATGAAGAGCTGTTACACTGGCTAGTGACATTATGTACAATCCATATCTGAAAATAAAAAGAAAATACAGAGGAAAGAGCTGTCTGTAGACATTTATCTTGCCATTGATTTCCTGTCTATGAAATCTGAGTATAGATATTAAAACCAAAAATAGTCAATTTGGACTAAAAATCTTCTGCACAACTAAACAAAGGAGAAGATACTTGGGAATTATGTATCTAATAAAGATCAGATACCAAGTAAATAAGGGACACTTATAATTCAATAGCATAAAGCAATAACCAGTTTAAACATGAACAAAAGAATATCATTTGCTTCAAAGAAGACATATAAATGGCCAATGGGTATATGAAAGATTCTTGAATTGCCAACCATCTAGGAAATGCAAATCCAAGCCATGTAGTGCTATTGCTTCACATCTATTAGGATGATTATTATTTTAAAAAACACTCCCTCCAAACACAGCTAATATTGGTAAGGATACAGGGAAATTGGAACCTTTGTGCAATGTTGGTGGGAGAGTGGTATAGTTGCCGTGGATAACATTATGGAGGTTACTTGAAACATTAAAACTAGAACTATCATATGATCCAGTGTTCACCATTCTAGGAGTTTTTCTAAAAGAACTAAGGAGGAATTCAACTTTCTCTCTTTTGAATATTTGTCAAAAACAATAAAAAATATATTTACATTTCCATATTCATTGCAGAATTATTCAAAACAGCCAAGTTCTGGAAACAGCCTAAATGTCTATGGGCAAATGATTTGGAAAGAAAGTGTGATAAAAGGGCTCCTCCTATCCCCATCTCCACCACCTGGAGCCAGGTGAACTTCACCAGAAAGTTTAGAGAATAGCCACTCCCCTTGCTGCTGCCATGACCAAGGTGAACTGCTTGGGAGGCTCAGAGACCAGAGGGAACACCAATGACACGGTAGCGTGCCAACTAGGGCACATAGGATAGAAGGTTGGGCCTAAAGGAGTGAAAAATTCTGGAGGAACAATAATAATATTAGCTAACAGGTAGTAAGTTATGTGAATCAGCTTTGTGCTTGGGGATAAGACACATGGAATAGAAGCAGGTGGGTGGGTCCACCCCATTCTCCTTTTTTGTTGTTTTTGTGTTTGTCTGTTCTGTCTTATTTTGTTTTCATTTTCTTTTTATTTTCTCTCTTCCCTTTTTCTCTCTCTTTTCTAAGTGGCTGGGGTGACAAAAATCCCCCCACAAAACCCAGGGACAAGTTCAGAGAATCCCCAGTTTATTCCCTCGTTCTTTCTCTTTTGCCACTCCTCTACTTCCCCAAAATTTGCATGATCATCCTCTTCTCCAGCTTTGCTTTACTTTCTTTTCAGTTGTCTTTGTTTTATCCACCACTCTTCTTAAATCTCTCTACTACAGGGTAAAACCACTTTACAAGGGAAAACACTTTGAATTCAAGCTTCTAAGTTACAATTTGTTTTGTTACATAATTGTAGGTTTTTCTCCCTTGATTTAAGGCACAAAATTAATAGCTACCACAGTTTGTCCATTTCTAAACTGTGCTTGATGCTATTGTTATTACTTTTTTTGTTGTTTTTTTATTTTAAAGACAAAAGAATGGAGACATACGAACCAGAACAAGCCATAAACAATATCAAAAATACAAAATCATACAGAACGTAGAAGGGAATCAGCACTGGATGCTGTATTACATAATGACATCTTCACACTAGTTAACACACAAACATTAAACGAAATACCAAATTATAGAGAAGATAGTAGGGAATCATCACTGGATGCTGCATAACATAAAGTTATCTTCACTTCTGTTAATACAAAAACAATTGAGGAAATGCAAATTATAGAGAACATAGAAGGGAATTAGCTCTGGATGCTGTCCTATATAATGTTACCTTCACATTTGTTACTCAGTTACACAGATGATGGCCCATTTGATCATTCAATCTTCTCCTCCCTCATCTCCATTGCCCTACCACTCAATCAGTCATCTTCCCTGTGATAATAACTGTATTCCTGTGTTTATCTATACCCCTGGACTCTTGCCTTGGGAAGAGATATAGCTACCTCAGACTATACTATAGCATACATGGGTGTATACAAACTGCCATGGTCGGAGGTGGAAAAGCACTTATGCTCACAGTGGACCGCCCAGATCTGCCCTGTCGCCATGCTATGGGTGGGGGAAGGTCCAGTTCAGGGGGCGCCCTCAGTGGGGCCCTCAGCGGAGCAGCTGTGGGGCCCTCAGCAGAGCAGCCGCAGGGCACACGCCCCCATCAGGGTGCCCTCGGTGACCCGTTCAGCTCTGTCCCATTGCCTCGATGCCAGAGGCCCTTTCTTCTCCTCCCTCCTCCTGATGTCCACTATTACCTTTCCCCACCCCTTGAAGCTGGGCATTGGATGAACTTACGATGCTTGGTATAAGGGTTTGAAATCTCCCGGCCCATTCTCATTGTGTTAGTTCAGGGTATGATCTGGGTTTAAAGATTAGTTTTAGAATAGAGTTGGAGGATTTTCTCAGGTCTGTTGTATAGAGTATGTTGCTGTTTTTCAGACTCCCGGTCTGCTGCTTTTCATCTAATCTGTTGCTATGCAAGGTTCATGCAAGGTTCATATGTGCAAGCTGTAAGGAGACCCTCTTGGTGCTCATAATAATAGCTTGGGTGAGTCCTGAAGACCGTGAATTCATCCCATTGTTGCCAGGAACAGGCAGTGCTTGCTCAAGCTGCCAAGTCTCAAGGTGCTCCCAGAGAGAGTTCAGGGTGGGAGCTGAATTCCAGCAACCCAGCTCGTGCTTCCTGCTTGATGTTGGAGTGAGAAGGGCGTGGAGCCACGCGATCCACCTCCATCTGCATCTCCCTCCCATTGTGGTGCTGGAGCCCCCACCTACTCCTTGGCCAGATCCCTGGGAGCCAACGCGGCTCACCACCGAGGTTCCCCGCTGCTCTCTGCTGGTAGCCGCTCATGCAGCTGAGAAGCAGGGGGCCACCGCCTCGAGGCAGGTGCAGAGCCAGGCGTGGTGGGCTGTGTACTAGTTGCATGGATTCTCTCCAGGCACTGATTAGGAAGGTTGCCGCAGGGTGGGGACTCTGCCCCAGTGGCTGTTGCAACCTCTCCTTCTCACACTGGGTTCAACAACTGCTCCCGACTGCCATTGCCTCCTTTGCTGGCTGCGCCCTCCTCTCTCCAGCCCTGGACCAGCTCTCGGAACTCAGCTCTCCCCTGGCCGAGTCGGGAGGCTTCTGTGAGTGTGGGCCTCCAAAGCTGAAGCTGCAAATGCCAGAACAAGGGCGCATGCCATGGGTGTGCTTGGAGCGGTGACTTCCTCCTTCTCCTCTCCCCCTCAACTGCGCCAAGGGGATCTCCGATCCTTTCCTTCAGCAGAGGTTTTGCTTAGTCTTTCCAAGGGCTTCAATTCCCATTTCAGATCCTTCCTGAGTTCAGGATACCCACCTATTTCCCTTCTGTCCTTCACATGTTGCTATATTCCTATATTCCTTTGTCTGAGTGGCGTTCCTCTGGGAGGTTCTCTCTCTGCTGCCTACCTGGTCGCCATCTGGAAGTCCTCTCGTAAAATTTATTTAGTTATTTGTTACTTTCTAGTAAATTGACCATTACATTTCTAAAGTTCTGAAATGGCCAACAGACCATAGAAAGATACCACTTAAGGCTCCTGCTTGAAACCAACAGCTACAGAAAACTGCTGGCCTTGATTCAGGGCAACTATTGTTATTACTAATTAAACTACTTTAGCTAGGTTATTGTATCTTTTATAATCAGCTGTTTTCTCCTCTGTAACAATACTGGGAAACACTGAAGTAATAACCTTATGATAGGCAGCAAAATAGAACTGGGGACTGAGCCAAACAGATACCAACATCTCACTCTTAACTGGGAACATAGGATCCTGGAACAGACACAAGCCAAGAACGTTTACACAAAGACACGCTGGAGGAACAGACTTTTCTTAAAGAGGAATTGATACTAGTGATAGGGCTACCTAACACAAAAATGTACAAGGATCAACACAGAAAACAAAATAAAAGTTTTCAAGTTAGAAAATGACAAAACACAGAAGCAAGATGCAATCTCAGACCTCCAGCCTTCCATCACAAGTCCAGGAGACAACAAGATAGAAGAAAATGGAAAATATACAACTGAAATTTCTGAAATGATTGCAACTGAAGAAACTGCAGACCAATCTCCCTAAAGAACATAGATGCAAAGATACTCAATAAAATACTAGCAAATTGAATGCAGCAAATTATCAAGAAAATCATACACTATCACCAAGTTGGATTCTTTCTAGGAATGCAAAGATGGTTCAATATTCACAAATCAATTAATGTTATACACCATGTCAGTAGAGCCAAAGATAAAAACCACATGATCATCTCAATAGATGTGGAAAAAGCTTTTGACAAAGTCCAACATGCATTCATCTTATAAACCCTACAGAAAATAGGAATAGATGGCCTTTATGACAATCTGAGCAAAGCCATCTGTGACAAACCAACAGCCAACATCATACTAAATTGACAAAAACTACAAACTTTAATTTTAAAGTCTGGAATAAAACAATGATGCTCACTGTCACCACTCCTATTCAACATAGTTCTGGAAGCATTAGCCAGAGCAATTACATAAGAAAGAGAAATAAAAGGAATAAGGATAGGAAAGGGAGAAGTGAAATTACCACTATTTGAAGATGACATGATACTTTACATGGAAGACCCCAAAAACTCCACAAGCAGATTCCTTGAATTGACAAATTTAGCAGTGTAGCTGAATACAAAGTCAACACCCAAAAATCAATAGCATTCCTATATACAAACAGACTGAGAGAGAAATTAAGGAAACTATACCTTTTACAATAGCATCAAAAAAATTGAAATACGTAGGAATCAATCTAAGAAGTAAAATATCTACTTAATGAAAACTACAGTATTCTGAAAAAAGAAACTGAAGAGGATTCCAGTAAATGGAAACACACACCTTGCTAACAGATAGGAAGAACCAGTATTATAAAAATGGCCATACTACCAAAATTGTTGTACAGATTCAATGCAATTCCCATTAAACTACCATTAGCATAACACAGACCTAGAGAAAACACCCCTTAAATTCATATGGAACCAGAAGAGACCCAGAATAGCAAAAGCAATCCTGGGAAACAAAGAAAAGTCAGGTGGAATCACAATCCCTGACCTGAAATTATACTACAAGCCTACTGTAATAAAATCAACCTGGTACTGGCTAAAAAATAGACCAGAAGATCAACGGAACAGACTGGAAGACACAGACACAACCACAAACACACTCAGCCATCTAATCTTTGACAAAGGTACCAAACAAGCTCAGTGGAAGAAAGATAGTCTCTTTAATAAATGGTGTTGGAAAAATTGGCTTGCCACCTGCCAAAGACTGAAAATTGACCCAAAGTCTATCACCATATATCAAATTAAAGTCAAAATTGATCACAGATCTTAATATTAAAACAGAAACATTCAATCTATTGAAAGAGAAAGTGGGTAAAAACCTCAAAGATGTAGGGGTAGGCAGAGAGTTCATGAACAAAAACCAAACTGCACAGGAAATACTTCAAAGAATCAACAACTGTGATCTCATCCTAGTGAAACGCTTCTGCACATCTAAAGAAATCCCCAGCAGAATAAAAAGAAAATCCACAAACTGGGGAAAAATTTTAGCTCAGTGTTCCTCTGACAAAGTTCTTCTATCTAGAACACTGAAGAATTAAAAAGCACCAGCACCCCAAATTCAAAGGCCCAAATCAAAAATGGACATCTGATGTGAACACACACTTCTCAGATAAAGAAATGCAAATGCAAGTTAATGCATGAGAAAGTGTTCAACATCATTAGTCATTCGAGAAATGCAAATGAAAATAACATTGAGATTGCATTTCACCCCAGTAAGAATGGCTATCATTAATAAGTTAACCAATAACAAATGCTGGTGAGGCTGCAGAGAAATAGGAACTCTTCACTGATGGTAGGAATGCAGATAGATGAAACCACTGTGGAATCAGTTTGGATCAGCAAACTAGGGCTGGAGGTTCCATTCAACCCAGCAGTTCCCCTTATGGGCATTTTCTCAGAAGATCTGAAAACATATCACAGCGATACATGTGCACCCATGTTTATAGCAGCACAGTTTGTATTAGCTAAATCGTGGAAGCAACCCAAATGTCCATCCATTGAAGAATGGATAAAAAAATTATGGTACTTTTATATAATGCAATATTACTCAGGTATTAGGAAAGATAAACTTGAGGCTTTTACAGGTAAATGGTCACAACTAGAGACCATGCTCATAAGTGAAATAAATAAGACCTCCATCTGTAAGTATTGTAATCTATTGTCTGACGGGTTATTCGATCAATCTTGTATGTCTGTATGTGTTATCCTGAACACACACTTCGAAGATATCAATATGCAAAGCAGCAACTACTGGTGGTTTATTTATTTATTTATTTATTTATTTATTTATTTTTGTCTTTGGTTTTTCGTTTTTTGTGTTTTTCTGTTGTTGAGAGGATTAATTGTCTGACCAATTTTGCATGTCTGAATCTGTGTTCATATACATACACTTTGAAGATATCAATAGGTAAAGCAACAACCACTGTTGAGTCCATGTCACCTTGTCTGTAGATCAGTTTTGATTGTACTATTTTTTATGCTAATTTGTGTCTGTGTGTTAATATGTTTTTGTGCTTTTATTTTTTAAAAAATAAAAAATAAAAATAAAAATAAAAAAATATAAAAAAGAACCTGAAGGAGTGAATAAAACCTAGGAGGTATGACAGACATTGTGAAATGAAAGAAATATGCTCAAAAGTAAAGAGCAACTGGGGTGGTGGAAAGGAGACAGGAAAGAAAGGGAAATTATGTATGTATGTATATACAGGATAGCTAACATAATTGTGCTAGTTTTCTACTACTTTTTCTGTAACTCTGTATTGCTTGTATTGCCTGTATTGTTCCTATGCTATTTTGTAAATGGATGTCTGTTTGTTAATATGTATCCCGTCTTTTATTTTTAAAATAAATTAAAAAAATAACTGCTAGGATAAATTAATGCCTTAAATTTATAGGTCAGAAAATCAACAAAAAACTCAGTTGCATTTCTGAAAATAAATTACCTTTTATTTAAGTGACAACAAACTTAAAAAGAGTAGAAAAATTTTCCATTTTTAATAGCATAAAAAACAAAATATTAGAAATAAATTTCATCATGAATGTTGGGTTTTTCAAAAATAATGGATCCCAAAGCTATAAAATATTAGTGAAAGATATTATAATTCCAAATAAATGGAAAGATATCTCATATTCACAGATTAGATGATATTATTAACATGAACACACTAAGGAACATTATCTACAATTTAATGAAATATTTATCCAAGTATTCCAATGTCATTTCTCCCCCAAATAGAAAAGGAATCAGATAATCTGTTAGCTAACCTAACATTTAGCAAGATCAAAAGTGGAATAATTGCACTTCCTGATTTCAAGCTTTACTACAAAGTTAAGAGTTATCAAAAGAGTACATTCGTATTATAAAAACAGACATATTGGACAACAAGACAGAGTAGAAGACAGAGAAATAAACCCACAAATATATGGTATAATTTTAAATAAAATCAACAAGAGTACACAAAAATAAAAGGATAGATATACCAATAAATGGTGCTAGAGAAGTTAGACAACCACATGTAAAAGCACAAATGAAATTGTGCTTTTCTTTCACAGTATACACAAAATTATTCCAAATAGGTTAAATATAAACATAAAACATGAAACTGTTAAACTACTAGAGGAAAACAGGGAAGGGGAGGGAATTCTTCGACATTTGTCTCAAAAATAATATTTTATATTTGATACCAAAACCACAAGCAAGAAAAACAATATGTGAGTATTATTACATTAAACTAAATGGGTTTGAACATCAAAGAAGGGAATAGGCAAAATGAAAATGTACCTTACCAAATGGAAGACTATATTTGTAATCTATGTGTCCAAAAAGTGGTCAATATCCAAAACATAATAGGAAATCAGGCAGCTTAATAGCCATGAAACAAAGAAACTGATATAATATATAGTTGCAAATGACTTGAAAAGGGAGTATTTTTCTTCTGAAGACATACAAATGGGCAATAACACATAGCAAAATGTGTTCCATACCACAATTATTAGACACATCAAAGCCACAATGAGGTATCACTTCATACTTGTTAGGAGAGCTATTATCAAAAAGCTAAAAGATAACCAATCCTAGCAACAATGTGGAGAAAAGAGAAACCTTATATTTTGAAGTGGGAATTAAATTGGTACAATCATCATGGCAAACAGTGTGATATTTTCCTAAATAAAGATGAAAATAATACTATTAATCCAACTTCTGTGCATGTTTCCAAAGGGATAGAACCAGAACAGTGAATAGAGGACACTTGATAAGAATATCCTTGTTGCAGCACATTTCTCTTCTTTTATACCAACTTATGTGGATTCATGTGGCTTGATTCTGCATCAGACAACACACAAATCAAACACCTCTAAAAAGAGAAGAGAGAAAGTAAAGGAATCAAGATATATCATGCACGGGTATAAATTACCAATGATGAATATGATTATTATGTATACCTAAATTATACTAATAAAATTAATTAAATTATAAAAAGAGAAAAGTCAGAATAATGCTCTTAAGCCCATACTGTACAGGAGAAAGCTTTATAGATATGCAAAGAAGAAAAGAAAAATTTCACTTTTTTCTGAATCTTAGACAGTAGCAAAGCATTTAGTGACTTGTATTGTCATAGGGATAAAATGAATTTATCAGGGGCTCATCATTTCTACTCTGTGTCCTTCCAGAATTTGCAAAACTTCATCACTACTATGATGTAAGCCATTTACCCAGTTGTGAAATAAGAGAACTCTTATATTGGACAAGATGTCTGAAAAAATCTGCGTGCCTTCGTACCAGTGATAGTGAATCTTTTAAAGATTTCAGTGATACAGTCTGCTGCAGCATGCATGCCGTAGGTTTGCCACCATTGTTGTGTTCTAAGGTACTTTCATTAGCAGGCCATTCAATTATTGGTAAAGAGCTCCTTCCAGGTTGAAACTATATTCGTTGGTTTGAAAGATGCCAGGATTCACCTAAGAGAAGATCTAGTTGAGTAAGTATAACAATTACACCAAATAGAACAATTTCAACAAAAGTAAGACTCAGATCCTTTAATTTCTATATTCACTCTATGGTAGAAGAGTATTGTATGTATTGTTATTACAGCAGAATCAGGGAGAAAACATTCATGGAGATCAAGAATTAGAACAAATGAGATTTATTTCCAGCTGGAGGATGACAATCCAACATGAAGTCAGATAGTGTCAACTCTGAGTCTTTATTCTCCAGGGACTTTATATCATGGAGGTATCCACAGTAACCACAATACCTAATTTTTGAGTATTTTACAAGAATGCCATATAACTGTCTCTGCTCTGAGTAGAACTCATAAGAAAATGTATTAGTACATGAGCTTTATCTGGTTAAACTGATTTGTGTATTCACTAAAGCCCCTCAACTAATATTTTACAAAAGTCAACCTTGGGCATATTTATTTGCTTCATTATTTTGTCTGATATTCTCTCCATATAGATTATTATTCTTAGCTTTATTTGAACATAATTTTTTATTATTTGCTTTTTTTTTTTTGGCGGTACTGGGGATCGAACTCAGGACCCTGCACTTGTGAGGCAGGCACTTTTTATCATTTGCTTTGCTCTTTTTTCTAATGTTATAAAGATACAAACTCACATAAGTTATGTTGCTATTCTCTTCTGCTCTAGTATAAACAAAGGAATAATTTCTCTTGTAGGTGTTACCACATGAAGGATCCTGGGAAATTCTTTCCAGGTGCTTGGTGTCATGAATAAAAAATTGGAAAAGACCCACAAAAAGGGTAGCAAGATGTACATTTATTGAAGGTGGAAAAGCAATATGCTCTGCAGAATAAGAGTGGGCCAGAGATCAGACACAGCATGGACATAAGGATAAAGAAGGACTTTTATATCTGGAATTCCTGGATTGGCTTCTTCCTCATGCAAATAAGGCATTGGGATGCTTGTCTTATCTAAAACGCACTTGATCTGGCGACAGATTTAAACTGTCATATAGAAGATTTGCTTGATTTGTGGCCAGAGGTGAGTGAAGAATTGACAATAGTACTTTGCTGATTGATTCCACATCCAGTGTTCAGGGTCTGAATGAGCCATCCCGGATCATGTGTTGTGCACATGTGCCCTGGATACCCAGGATTTTGATAGATTTTGCCTAGTTGCTTGCCCTAGCCTTAACCTCCTCCCTCATAGATATAGATTTTCCCTATGTGTTCTGTGTTATCGGTTGTGTATTTGTTGTCCTAGTGTTTGATATGCATTTTAACAGTTTATTTTAACATGTGTTACCTGACTTCAAGAGGTTTGAGATTTTTCTTTATATTGAATCTTGAATCTGACTTAGTTATGTGGTTATGTCATCCGTACTAGAATTTCAGATATGAACTTGAGCTTCCCCTGCGTGCGCTGGTAGAGACTATGTAGTTCTCAGCTATTTTTATTGTGTTTTTCAAATGAAAATTAGTTAAAGATAGTGTGAAGATTTTTCAGTATTCTTCTTTTCATGTTCTTTGTATAAATATTGAATTACAGGTTTTAAATATCTCACTGTGACTATTGATGTGTGTTGTACTCCATTTAGCACTTTTTAAACCTTTGAAGTTCTGTAATTAGGTGCATTTATGAACTGCTATGACTTTCTGATTAATTGGCCACATAATTTCCTTTGTGGCACCAGTGTAACTTTGGCTTATTTCTCGCTCATGTCAGAATTTATTTTTAAGGATTGAGTAAAAATCTGAATGTTACAGAGAAGTTAGATTTAGTAACTTGGGATGTAGGCATCTGAGGGTTACATGAAAAGTAAAGAAGATGTAATTTTTCCCTTATTAACTTTGTTTTCTTAGTTCTTTACTATAAATAAAAGCCAAACAAACTTTTGGTTTCAAACCTTTGCCCAAGAGAGTATTACTTCCTCTGAGTGTGCTCATAAGGCACAGATGCTATATCAAGTCCAGTCCACAGAGGTTTTGAAAAATCTTTAAGGACTAAAACTAACTAAATAGAAACATTCCACCTCAGGCATAAGCAAAAACTTTCCCTCTGAAATTGGTCAACACAGACTACTTTCTTTATACAAGAACAATGATCTTGGGGAGAGGACAGGATATTTCTTGAAGACCTATTTAATCATATAAATGAAACCTGCGATCTCACTCAGTACAACTGATGTGTTGGCACTTGCCCACTTCACACACGAAAATATATTTTCTCTATCATTTTGAAAATGTATCACTTTCAATAAACTCTACCTATATGATTGCCCATCATATCGTACCTGGAGTCTTTTTTACAGACACAAGCAACTGGGGACTTAGCTTTGCCTGTTCCTTCCTGGGTTAGGACCTAGCTTCCAAGTGACGCTAAAATGTTTTCCTAATCCCTTTACTTGAAAGACTTAAAGTCTGACCCATATGCCTGACAGGGTTTAAGTTTTGTTGAGGAAAATTCCTTTGTCATCTTTTGGTTATGACAGTGATGTATCTATATCTCTCTCCACAGAAACATCCACGGGTCTCACCTCACTGGAAGGTTTTCCACAGAAATCTAGTCCTGAAGGTTTTGTTTTCCCAGAAATATAGGAGTAACTGTTTAGTAGTAATAGAAATATAAATCCAGTAAAACTGACTAAAGACTAAATTTTAGTGTGCTATCATCTTATATAAGGCTAAGAAAATAGAGTATTTTGGAAGAACAATGAAAATGGTTTGAGCTACTTAAAATTTGATGTGCATAGGCTTCCTCACGCTGTACTATCCTCTCGGGAGATAAGTTATGCAACAGTTCTGATACTCCTCTCAGGAATGTGGGAAGTAGTCTGTTTGGAGCCCAGGGATAGCTTACAAGTCTTAGAAGTGATAAATGGACAAATTCCTCCCCATCACCGTGAAATGGTGGGGTAGATGGCTTGGCTGCCTTTTGCTCTATTCTGTCATATAAATCAAGAGGTGGATGGCCTCGTCCTCCATGTAGGCCAGCTTCAGCAGGCAGAGAAGGACCTTGAATAATGGCTGGCTGTTTCAGAGTTCATGCTGCAAACTGTGGGAAGCACTGACTCATCCAGAAATGCCTCCAGAAGCATGAGTCCTCATGTCTGAGAAAATCCCTGAGAAAATTCTCTGGTCTTGCACACTAGTCCAGCAATTATTCATCAAAAAGTGGAGAAAGAGGCATCCTGCTATCCCGGGGAGAAGGACTGGGAGGGCTACCAACCTCAACCTAGCACACAACATACATGGCCTATAGAGCCATGGAGCTCCAGGAGCTGGCAAAACAAAGCGAAAGGTGGGTGCAACAGTGCCAGTGTGGCTGCTATGGCTGCGAAATGATGGGGCTGATGACATACAGTAAATCCTACAGATGTCCTAAGTAGCCAGAATAACCACACCCACTCTATTAGATGGGTTCTGCAAGTTGTGCAGAAGAAGGCCCTGGCAGCAGGTAATCAGACTATGATAAACTGATTAATGGCAGCAGCATGCCTAATTTGGGAGAATCCAGATGACCCGCTAGAGCAAGTCACTAAGTGGACAGCCTATCTAGACTTGATAACTATACTATGCAAAATGGGCATGTGGCAAATGATGCCACTGTGGTATTGTAGCCTAGATGAGGAACTGCTAAAGGCACACATGAAGGACATGATCCTGGTGAGCAGGTCAACTGGCATGTTAGGGTCAGTGGCAGGTCTTCTAGCCCCATTTACAGATCACCCAATCCACAATACTGTGAATGCCTTGGCCAGGCTGGGAGATGCGGAAATGAAGCACCAAGGCAGGGCAAGATCTATGAAAAGCTATACTGGCAAAGGAGAAAAGGAAGGGGGACTCTTGGCAAGCAGAGCCATATTCTCAAAAACAGCCTGTGGGACACTGGAGGTCAGTTAGAACCAGATCCAGATGGACCTGCTGGCTGCCACGTAGCCTCAGATAAGTTACGTGGGCAGACTTTGGATGTGTAGCTGACTCTGTGGAGGCAGTTATGCCCTGAGCAGCATTGCCAGCTGGTAGGTCAAGGCTAGAGGGCCAAAGCAGCCTCAGTGAAGCAGAAAGAAGTGAAACTGGTCTCCTTTTAACCTGATTAGGAGCAGACTGTGGTGCCTGGCTCTTGGGGGCCCCAGGAGACAAGAAACACACGTAGAATGGACTATTTACTGGTTTTCCCCCTCCAAATGTGCAACATGTACTAGCACTGGTGCATATAATCAATATGAGGCAACCCAGACTACTTTTCAGAGCCTAGTGCATGCATAGAAGGTCACTACATCATGATCTGGAAGGTCTAGGTAACTTTGGATATATGGTGCTTACCCCCACACCCATATAATGTTTACTTTCCTTGATTGCTGAATACATACTAGGGGTGGACATACTGACTGGTGCCTGACTAGACATTATGCAGGGACAATACCAGTTCCAAATTTGTGTGGTAAAACTATAGTCCCAGGACACACACTTACCATGCACCACAGACTCCTGAAGGTCATGTGAGTTGTGTTCATGAAATAGCATTGATTTCCAAGAGGTCATGAAGCAATGGGACAGATGGTCTTGAAATTGGGAAAAATCAGGTGTTGCATGCCCTGCACAGAGCCCTCAGTATGTCCCCTACAGAAACCAGATGGGTCATGGCAAATGACTGTAAAGTCTCACCCTGCTGCTGGTAGTCAGGACAAGTTTGCCTTTACCCAGGAGGATAGGAAATGGGCATTCCAGATGTTGCCACAAGGCTATTTGCATAACCCAACTTTGTATTATGACTTGATAGGCCAGGACTTGGCCACGTGGACCAAGCTATACTCTGTGTCACTGTTTTATTGTATTGATATGGTGTTAACCTCTGACTGCTTTGTAGATTAATATACCTCCATGCACAGTCTGAAGGAAGCTTTGCTGGCATGGGGGTGGGCCAAGGACAAGACAAGATCTAGGGAACTGGCTTGTCTGTCAAATCTTTGGGTATTCTATAGTCAAGTAAGATCAGATCATATGCTAATTACAGGCATATGTGTTCTTGATAGGGTTTTGGTAGACATACCAAACCAAGCTACCCTGCTGTGCCTTTTATGTCAGATGACCCAAAGAGGTGCAACGTGGAGCTGGTTAAGTACAGTGCAAGCTGCTTTTCAGGACTCAAAAGGGCTATTGCTTAGATGTGAGCCTTATAAATCATTGACTCTAACCTACCATTTATTCTAATCACTGGGCGATGATGATGGATTTGTCTGGGGCCTATAGCAAAAGCAGGATGTGGAAGCATCCTATTAGGTTTTGGTCACAGTTGTGGATGGAAGCCAAAAGTCAGTATTCCCTGATGGAGAAACAGCAGCACTGTACACTGCTCTGTGAGAAATCTCGGGTATGGACATGAACTGCCCATCCCAGGAGTGGGGTGGCACGAGTTCCCACTCTTACACATTAGGGGACATATCTCCAACAGCAGGCCTCTTTCTCAGTTAGCCCATTGGCAGCTGAACTGGCAACTGTTTTGAGACCCATGATGAACAAATCCCAGAAACCCATCTGGAGCAACAGACTATTAGACATGACCCTTAGTCCCTATGAAGAAGGAAAGAAGGTACTTCTGGTTGATGCCAGATATACTGAAAGATCTAGCCAAAACCCAGCCCCACAGGGGCCAGGAATATAGTTCATGGGATCAAGGATATAGCTCAGTGGCACAAGCACTTGTCTGGCAAGTGCAAGGTCCTGAGTTCAATTCCTGATACAAAAAAAAAAAAAATCAGCTGTCAAAAATTACATGCTAAGCCAGGCATGGGTGGCACAGGCCTGTAACCTCCGCACTCTGGAGGCTGATACAGAGGATTGTTGTGAGATCAAGGCCAGCCTGAGTTGTAGAATGAGATCTGGTCTCAAAAAACAAAACCAAAAAAATATTTGATGCCAGAAAGTTCTGTTGATTATACAATTACATTTTGACTCTCTCACTACTTACTATTAGCTATTTAAATACCTTCTTTGCTCTGAATTTCTGGGTTACAAACTGCATATTCAAACTACCACTGATTAAAATGCTTCTTTACTGAACATGTATAAAGAGTCATTTATAAATGAATATAGTATAATAACTACTTATGTTAAAATAGAATTTACATTGTATTAGGTATTATAAACAGTCTACGAATGGCTTAAAGTAGGCAAAGTACACATCAGTTATTTGTGAATACAAGTACTATGCCATTTATATAAGGGACTTGAGTATCACAGGCTTTGATGTTTATGGGAGTCCTGAAGCAATCCTACATTGGTACTGAAGGATAGCTATATTTGCAGAGGCCTGGCCTGTTTTTCAGGTCCAGAAAATGGATTATAATATATTCAACTCAATCATGAAGTCCTAAATCCGGTTGCAGCAGTTGACTAAAGAAAGGACATGTGACACAATTTATTCTTGTCAGTGGTAGCTGAATAAAAGACTCCTAAAAGGGAACATCTGAAAAGAAGATTTTCTTTTTTAACAAAAAGTAATGCACAGGAAAAAATATTTGGGTGTGCAAAGTGAGACCTGGGTTGAAGGTCATGGAAGAAATATTATTAGTTAATTAATTAGTACACCTTCTCATCTATAGACTCTTGTTACAAACTTCTTACTTTATCTTCATGTTTTATGTTATCCACATGTGGTAATATTATCACCAACTCATTGAATTTCCCTTGTTAAAATTCTCCAGAACTGTTCATTGGATCAATTTCTGATCACTTAGTTTGGTGCTCAAGGACCTTCATTACCTAATAGTATCCTTTCTGCCGTCTCATTTGCTTTGTGTGTTACTTTCCCAACTCCTGATGGTCTAAGCTCCCCATACCACTAATCTCTTCTCATGTATGCAGTAGTATTATTTGACAACTTGGGAGGTTTCATTATCGTTTCTCAACCCTGAATACCGCTTGCACATTTCCCCCTTTGCTATCTACTATATTTCCTTCAATGATGAAGATAAAGCCAGAATTTTACTCTGGGAACTTTTCTTGTCCATCAGAGACAGGGCAAATGGGCACCATTGGAAGCTTCAGTATCTTTCCACACATTCTTGCACTTTACCACATATTGCATTTTTATTGACATTTTCTATTTGTTTGTTTACCTATATGCTGAATGATCTTTGATGTGCAAGGGAAAGCGTTAGTCATCTTGCCATCAACTACCTGACATATTAAGATGATCAGTAAAGGAATGTAGCTCAGTAGTAGAACCCCTGCCTAGCACATGTGAGGCCCTGGCTTCAATCCCACATCTCCCTTCCCTATTAAAATATATGATCAATAAATATTGGTTAAACTAAACGAATTACAGTCAAGCATGCTCAAAATCCACCTGAATGCAGCAGTTAATAAATAATTTGCATTCCCTTTTTTGTTTTATTTCTTCCTTAACATTAAAACTAAAGGACATGTAGTCATTTCTTGCAAAATTTTCATCTTGTACTTTAATTTCTTTTAATGAAAAGCATATCTTAATAGGATGGCCCTTTTCAGCATTCTATTTCAGCATAATATTGCAAGTCTTTGCTAGTGTAGTAACAGGAAAAAGGAGATAAATTATATACAGATTGGGAGGGGAGAAATAATGCCATCTTTGTCCATAGATGTCATGATGGTCTATGTGAAAAAATTCAAAAGAATCACTCAAAACCTCCTAGAACTACTGAGTGATTATACAATTTGGCAGTACACAATGTTAACATATGAATTCTAGTTGCTTGTGTGTGTTATACACTAAAAATAAAATATTGAAATTTGGAATAAAAATATATTAGTAGTTATAGTCAAAGAAAAAAATAACTGCATATAAAACTAGCAAAATTTATACAAAATCAACATGAGTAAATCTATAAAATTATGATAAAATATCATAAAAGAAGCAAGTGAAGAGATTCCAAATTCTTGGGCTGGAAGACTAATATTAATTGTTAACATATCAGTTCTTCTCAACTTGATCTATACATTCCATGAAATCCCACTTCATTCTCAGCCAGGTTTTTTTTGTGTGTGTGGATGTTGTGGTGGAAAATTAATGATCTGCTTTAGTGGGAAAACCCAGGTGAACTGAGTCAGCATGGTTCTGGGTGTAGAAGATGCAGGTGAGGATTGTTGCTGTATGACTCTATAACAGGAAAACAGGAAAGGAAGATTGCACGTTGTTGATTTTCCTGGAGAAGGCAGCCACGACTGCCTTTCATGATACCAGTTTGGCTGTTCATGTTGTCAGAGGTGCTCGGGTCCTTGCTATTACCAAGGAAGGCTGTTGTTCTCTTAGGGCATTCTGGTATTCACTTTGAGTTTGGCTGTCTCCAGTGTGGATCCCTCAGCCTTCTGGCACAGATCTTTCACTCTTCTGGCCTAGACATTCTAGCTCCACCACTGGCCTTTGGGCCTTCCCCGTGCAGATCCTTGGTACAGGCTGGCATGAAACATCGCTGTGGGGGTCCAGGCCCTATGCTGGATTCTTCGAGTCTCTAGTGTACAGACAGATCTCTTGCACTCCTTCACATTTGACTTTTTGGGTGAATATTATTAAACAATCTTACAAGTTATTTGTCCTGCATTAGATCTATTTCTTTGCAAAACCCTGATTACAACAGATATACAGATTTTTCCACAATTTATTGTATATACTTAAGGGATATAATACGAAGTTTTGATATATTTATATATACTTATATGATAATTAGTCAAGCAATTAAAATATACCTTTTATATGGTTGCCTTTTTATTTTTATCCAGAGCATCTACTACAATCCAGTCCTTTACCAAAAATCTTGAGTCTAGTATAATATTGCTAATAACAATCCTCACACTGTCATTAACTCTATATACATGTTTGTCTTACATATGAGCTTTGTATTTCTTTTCTTAGGATAACTTCATATTTCTTGACTTATATCACATTTTATTCTATATCTTTGTATATTTCACGTTTTAAAATATTGCACATGTATGCAAAATCATACAGTATTCTTTTTTCTAAATATGGCTTATTTCATCTCTCATAATATCCTCCAGTTTCACCTGTATTGTGGCAAATGGCAGTGTCTCCTTTTTAAAAGCTGAATAGCATTTAATTGTGTATTCCTTTTATATGGACTTTTGACAGGTTCTTTATCTATTAGGCTGTCGGTAGATATTTCAGTTGTTTCCATACGTTGGCTGCAGTGAGTAATGCTGTCGTAAACAGGAGAGTTGCTGATACGTTAAGGAGGCGGTGTTTTCACGTACCTTGGTTGTATGCACAGTGGCGGGATTGCTGGGTAATATGGAATCTATACTTTTAATTTCTTCAGCCACTTCCTTAGTACTTTCCATAACAGCTACAATATTTACATTCCCATCAGATGTGTATAAGTCTTCTCTCTTCTCTACGTCTTTTCCAACATCTGTTGTCTCTTATCTTTTCAGTAATAGCCATCCTCGTAGGTGTGAGTGATATCTCACAGTGAGTTTTATTTGCATTTCTCTGATGCTTAGTGTTGCTGAGCACCCTTCCATATATCTGTCATATCAACAAATTTGTTTCTGAATGTCAAAAGACCCAGGAAACCCAAGATAGCATTGAATGAAAATAATGAATTTGGAAGGCTGACACTACCTGAGTTCAAGATTCACTATAATTCCACAAGAATGAAAAGAGTGGTACTATTGGAAGAATAAGTGAATTGTCATATAATAGGATAGAGAGCACAGAAATAAAATCAACCAACAAAAATTTAGTGGCCAAATCTTTGGCAAGGGAGCAAAGGCAAAACAATGGAAAAAAGTATTTCCAACCATTGATGATAGACCAAATGGGCATCCATATGCAAAAAAATACTTAGAAGTAGATATTATGCTTTTCATAATATTGATTCAAAATATATCAAAGACCTGTAGACTCATGGACTATAAGAGTCATATCAAAAAAGCAGGATGACTTTGTAAGTATGATGATTACATTTTAAATAGAACATAACGTGAATGGTCCCTGAAAGAAATAATTAATTTGGACGTTATAAAAACTAAAAACTAACAGTGAAAAAAACACTGAAGGAATGTAATAAACCAATTTGCAGGCTGGGAAAAATACTTGCAAAAGCGATATCTAATCAAGGACTGCTAATATGAATTATACAAAGAACTACTAAAGCACAAGAATAAGAAAATGAGCAAACTGACTAAAAATGGGGAAAATATTTGCACAGACACTTCATTGAAAAGGTATATAGATGTCAAACAGATGTGGGAGAAAAGGCTTTAATCTTAGGTCACTAGGGAATTGCAAATTAAAATATCAGTGAAACACCACTGCTTAGCAATTAGAATGGCTAAAGTCCAAAACACTGACAACATCAAGTAATGGCAAAGACATAGAAGAATGGTAATTTTTAAGGAATTCTGTTCCTTGGTAATTACACAAAAGAATTGAAACTTTATGCCCATTTATCTTGAAAAATGAATAATTATAGCAGATATATTTATAATTTCTAGAATTTGGAAGCAAACAAGCTACTTTTCAGGAGAGGAATTGGTCAGGCTTTTCTGTTGGAGGACATTGGTGATATAACCGGGGAGAGTGTTCTTTAACAATGAGTTTCAGGGGATTCAGTCCATGTTAGTTGGTTCAAAGGCAGAAACATGGCAGCAAGGCATGGAAGAGAAAATTATGTCCAAACAACAGAATATCATACAGCCATAAAAGAAATTACCTATCAAGCCGTGAAAAGGTATGAGTAACTTTAAATGTGTGTCATTAAGTGAAAGAAGTTAATCTCAAAAGGTTCTGTACAGTATGATTACAACTAAGGTAAAATATTGAGACAGTAAAAAGATCACTGACTGCTATGCTTTGGTTAGTCGTTTTTGTTGCTGATTCAAAATGACTGCCATAAATAATTTGAAGAGGAAATGGCGTATTTGCTTCACAGTTTCAGAGTATTTGGTCCATACTCCTCTCATTCCAAGGCAGGAACATCATGGTAGAAGGATGTAGTGGAGCAAGCTGCTCACTTCATGATGCCCTGGAAGCAAAGCAAAAGAACAGTACCAGAGAGAAAGGGGTAAGGACCATAGACGGTTCCCCAGGGCAGCCTCCATGACCAACCCAGACAGATCCAGAAGTGGGCTCTACTAATTCTCTAGACAGTTCTCAAGACAGTCAAATTGATAATTAAGCTTAAGAGTTATATGTGGATTTGGGAAAAATGGAGGGATAGACAGAGAAGATGAAATTTTAGAGCAGTGGGAGTACTCTGCATGATACTGTCTGTAATGGTGGATGTATATCATTATATACTCGTCCAAACACACAGAATGTACAATACCAAGAATAAATCCTCATGTAACTGATGGTCTGGGGGTTCACTGATTATAAAAAAATATATATACCCTGTTGGAAGCTATTGAAGAGGAGGATGGAGCATGCATGGAAGCAATGAATATAAGAAAATTCTTTGATTCCTGCTCAAATTGGCTCTAAAACTAAAACAGCTCTAAAAACAAATCCAATTTAACCAAAAGAATTTGTTACAGAATTTAAGGGAAACTGAAGTTTTCTTTTAGAAGAATTTACAAGGAGACCAGAGCTTGTATGCATACAAGTGAGGTCAAATGTAATCGTCCTGTGATACATACTTTACTTGTCTCACCATCGCGAAAAGCAAACAATCACTGAATGTTAATTGAGCTTATTTTCTATCCCACGATTCAGCCATTTTTTGTATGTCTTCTGTTTCTTCTCAGTAACTCTTCAAGGCTGGTATGCATCAGCTGAAACATGAAATATCTCTCCCTTGTTTCTCTTTTCAGGTAGGCAGTGGCCATAACAGCATCCTAGACTCTTTGGCTTCATTTATACTCTTAATGAAAACCGAGTCTGGATCAGCTCAGGAGTAGCCTTGACCACCTTTGAGTAATGCAATCTGTGATTAGTTTCAGGGCTTCTTAAAAGGACTGTGACTCTAAAAACTGTTTGGGATTTTAGCATTTAAAAAAAATTTACCATGAACTAATACTCTTACAAATTTAGGAATCATCTATGTGTTGTATTAGGGATTACATGTGCCTGTGATACTAAGAAAATTGGAGAAACCATCAATAAAGGTAGATTTTACTCTTGTAGCATCTATCTACAATATACCAACTTAAGGTTTTACTAAGTTCTCTTGACAATCTTAGAAGAAGGTATTATTTACAGTTTTGCAAATGAGGTCCAAAGGAGTTGGTGGAATTGCACTTCCTTATTGTACATACTAAAACTTGACGTTAATGCATATGACCCACTTTGTACCTGAGCAATTAGTGGAAGAGCTTAGAATAAAACTGTGGCCTCCTGAGTCCCAGCTAGTACCAAAAGTCTCCTGATCAGGACTGGGGAAGGGACTCCTCTGATCACTATTTCCAGAGCTGCTTCTTTGACATCTTGGCTTGTGTCCCCATGTTCCCAATTAGCAATAATTGAAGAGGAGGAAACTAGGGCTACCCAGCAGCTCGCAGCTCCATAACTCAAGTAAGGATTGGTGTCTGAAGAGATAATGCTGATAATTATTGAAGCTGAGACTGTGTCATGCAGCAGGCACAAGCTCTCCCTTGGGAACAGCTCCCTTTCCTCTCCTTCTGGTTTCCTCAGCTTAATTAAACAACTTGTTTGGCTTCTTATTAACAAACTTACTGGCACTTTGCTCTGTTCCCCTGAGTTGCTCAGTAGAAAAGTTTTGTGAGAGGATTTCCTTAGCTGACTCTTATGTTTTCCTGTGAGACACTCTATGGTCACGCCCTCCAAACAGACTAGATGTGATAGTTTTAGTTTTGCAGTGGTTCCAAGTTTTCTTTTCTTGGCCAAAGAGAAGTCAAACAAAAGTCTAGTCTGACTAAGGATAGAAAAGTTCAGTGCAATTGCTTAAGATCTAACTAAGAAAAAGGAATTATTTAAGACATGTTTTGTACACACTGCTCAAAGATTGCCAGGCTCACAACATGTTGTGAGGCCTTTGTGCAGAGGCCACTATGCTTCTGGTCTTTCCTGCCCTTGTTCAGAATTTCTACAGACCTTATCCATTGCTACAGCTCTTTGGTGCTCACTTTACACCATTATATTTTAGTGATTTCCCTCCACTGATGCAAGACAGGACACGCATGCTATTTTTCTCCAGTTTTCAAACAGAGGCTGGAGACTCCACTAACTTTTCTAGAATGGAGACTGACTACAGAGGGAGGGGGGTCTTTCTAACCCTTCTCAGTTAAGATCAGGTGAAAGGACATTCAAATCTTTCCAGTCTTTCAGTCTGTTCAGACCACCCATCAGGAATTTAATTTGCTATCTATATATTTTCACCAACAATGTTATAATAATAGCATCACTATTTATTGAATACCTCAAGCAGTGACTATATGAATTAAGAAATTGAGACTCAAAAAAGCTACATGACTAGGTTTGGATCACAGACAAAACGGTAGATTTATTGTTCATATCTAGGTGATGTAGCAGTGAGAGAAGGACACTGTGGACAAGGGAATATAGGAAAGATGGGTAAGTTTTTTGGCAGTTCAGCATGGATGGTATATAAGGGGAAATAGAGAGGAGAATATTAATCAGAACCCCTTCATCATTCTGATATTATCTTCCCTGACACCTGATACCTGGATTTACTAAAGGACTCATTCTTAGTCTCCTGTAGTATGTACTTCCTGAGTCAAACGCATGAGACAGAAAACTTGTCAGTCTAACAGAGTTCTTAGAACATGTCTCAATTTCTCCATTCTTTGCCCGTAACCTTTAGAATACCAAACTCTTTAATCCTGGACCGCAGCCCATGTGCCTGAGGCCCTGTTCTTCTTGACTCTTTCTATGGGGGCACTAGACTGTGTTTTGTTCTCAGAAGGCATGAGTATCTGTGGCTATCACAGGCAGACAGATCTCTTGGAATTCTGTTTCCTTTCACGCTGGTTCAGCTGTTGCTGCATAGTATTAGCAAGAACCAGACCCGGCTGTCTTGGAGAAAGATAAAAGAGGACATCCTGGAAATCAGCTGACCCACACATTTGGAGTAACAAACAACATTAGAAGAATAATACAAAAAGCGATAAGTATAGAGCAGAAAAAGAACACAAGTGGAAACTAACTGAGAATATAAAGCCCTAACCATTCCATGTGTCCTCTTTCCTTTCTTGGCTTCCCCACAAGTTACTCTACTGAGACGATCTAATTGAACCCTCTCAGTTTTCTAATGAGTGAACTGAAAGGTACAGAGCTCCTTTGTGGCTAAGACAGACTAGAATTTCATAGAGACAAATAACTCAGTCTTTAACACTCTGTAAAATTGTCTTCAAAAAACATATTTTGGTCTATCGTCATTGTTTTTTCCTTTGGTACCAGGAACGGAACTCAGAATCTTGGCCTTGTTAGGCAGGCACTTGTGCTGCTAAGCTATGTTCCCGGCCCCTCTATCATCAATTTTGCTTTGCATACTTCTGGGCATTGCCAGTAGCTGTCAACTGGCTTGATACCTTCATAGTATTTATAGCTTTATAATATTTATCTTGTCATTATACCTTTAAATCTTTCTTCATACCTTTATAATCTCTATGCCTTATCCATATGTTCATAATCTTTATACCTCCTAAGATAGGGTCATCTCATTTGTAAATAATAAATATAAAAATATTTCTAGACTTGCTGTAAAGAGACACGAATTCAACTCCATAACCCTTCCAGCTGGCCGGATGACCTTACTGATACACTGGCAGCCTCATTCTGTCTACAGAATAAATGACAGACAATGCACTGCTGCTCACGTTCTTCCAGGGAAATGTGATTGCAATAGTCCTTAAAAGAACTGGGGCTTGAACTAGGCCCTGGTAAGTTAGATCTGAATGTCCTCAACATAACCAATCTGCTAGTCGGAATTTAAATTTTGCGACTTTTTGATTATATGATTTTGGGCAGAATCTTAACCACTCTTTGTTTTCTTATATTTAAAGATTTACATTGAACTACATAGTCCTATAGAGATTAAAAGAACAAAACACACAAAGTGCATGCCACTGTTTCTGAAACCTAGAATGGCTCCTAGGGTAGTCAGCCTTTCATTTTAGGCACAAGCCAGTGTAATGCTTAGAAAGTAGATATTGGACCTTATCATCGTGGTGCAGTCTGTATTGCTACCACTTTCTTGCTATAAGTTCTTGCATTGTTCACTGAAACTTTCTCCTTCTGGGTTTTCTTCCTTGTGAAATAAGGGCAATAGGATCTTTTTCAGATAATTCTTGCAAGAGATAAATTGTACATTTAAAACAAACACTCCATATGAAATTGATGTAACTTGCAATTTTGCCACACAAATTTCTACGACAAGAATTCATGCCTAGTTTTACACATCTCACAATTTTGTTATGTAGGGATCAGCAGAACTGGTAAGAATCCAAATAAAGCATCTCCTTTGTACCCAGGTCTTTAAAATCACCCTGAACTACATAGTAAGACCTTGTCTCAAAACCCCACCCCAAAGTTTAAAAGTTTTAAATGAATGAATGAATATAATCACCCTGGAGCACCCTGTGATTCTCCCTGCCTTAGTGAAATTGATGCTGTTCATTGATGTATAGCGTTTGACTTTTTATTCTCTTTATACTCTCTCTGTCTTCCTACTGTGTAGTTATCTCAACCTGTCCTTCTTGAGGAGTAATTATCAGAACAACAAAATGCTATTTGAACGCGACATTCCCTGGCAGCTGTCCAAAAGAATCGTTGGCAATTGCTGTGACGCCTATGCTGTGTGGTGACAGGAATCAGCATCTAATAACTCAGAGCAACATATACCTGTCATTCACCTCTTGTACAGTGCCCAGCATATTCACACATTTATGGATGAATGGGCTTCTGCATCAAAGGAGGCTGACAGAGATTAAGAACCCATTCTCCAGGTCACTAGATTAATTTCAATTTATTCTTTTTTTACTCATCTCCTTTTTATATCACAATCTTTCATTCTCTGAGAACATTCCAGATCTTATTCTTCCACTGTCCCTCAGGACAGAGCTTCCCAGCACATATATGTATGAGGTGTGCTGAGCCATTGATCTCCCTACCCCCTGCCCTGTGAGTGACCAGAGAGCTTGAGAAAACCATGGCGCTTAAGTGGGTTACATTTGTCACCCAGTAGTCCTTCTGCTGATCTTGGTGTGTCATACAAATATCATCACTTTGTTTTATTTGCTGTGACAAAGAGAAGCGAGAGGCAGTGTATCAGCATGGCACATTGGATGCTCTCTTTATTGAATTTTTATCACCTTAAAATTCGTTTGTTGAAATCCATTCTTAGATGTGATGGCATTTGGAGGCAGGGCTTTGGGAGGTGATTATGTCATGAAGACACAGCCTTCATGAGTGGCTTTACCACACTTAAAAGGAGAGCGCAGGGTTTATAGTAAAAAGATGGCCTCCTGTGAACCAGGAAGCAAAACCCCAGCAGACATTTAGTCTACTACTACCTTGTTCTTAGACTTTCCAGATTCCAAAAATATGAGAAATACATTTTTGTTGGATATGGTGTGTGGAAGATTGTTACAGTAGCCTGAACAGACTAAAATAGGGTAGATGCTTCAGGGTTAACACTCTGATCTTTCCTTCTGTGTTGACGACAACTTTATCAATTCTGAATGAGGGAAGCTACACGTATATACATAGTATATGTATGGAATTATAACTAAATATACACACATACACTTTAGATAATAAACTGCACATACATCAAAGATAACATTTTTTACCTAGGATTTTCATGTAGTTTATTATCCATCTGAGCTCTAAATATTTTTGAGAATGAAATGGGGAGTATTAATAGTTATCCTGGAACAATAGGCAATGACCACAGTTCTCTTAACCAAATCAGAATATATGATCACACGATCTCATTGTATTAGTATGTATGTTTAAAATTAGCATATTTGTTTAAATAGATAAAATATCTATATTATTAAAAATATCAAAATAATCCATGCAAAATAGTGTTTTTCCAATTCCCATTTGTCCTTTCCTGTCCTGAATAATCCCAGTTATCCTCTTAGTGCTTTCTACAGCTATTGCATATATCTTTAGGCAAAAGCAAACAAATAAAAATCTTCTCATGTGCCTTTTGCAAACTTTTTCTTATCAACACAAGATGTGTCTCTTCATTTGGGTAAGGAGCTTTCTAGTATCCCTTGGTTTGTCCACCCAGTCCCGTTTTTAAGAGTTCTTGGGGAGACTTCCGGGAAGATGGCGACCAGGTAGGCAGCAGAGAGAGAACCTCCCAAAGGATTGCCACCCAGACAATAGAATATAGCAATATGAGGACAGAAAGGAGAGAGGTGTGTACCCTGAATCCAGGAAGGATCTGAAATGGGAACTGAGGCCCTCGGAAAGACCAAGCAAAACCACTCCTGGAGGAAAGGATCGGAGGGCTGCAGCGGCACAGTCAGAGGGAGAAGAGACGGAGAAAGAGGAAGCCACTGCTTCAAACACACTCTTGGCCCAAGCCCTCGTTCCGGCACTCGCAGCTTCAGCTTCGGAGACCCACACTCATGGAAGGCTCCCGACTCGACCAGGTGAGAGCAGAGTTCCGAGAGCTGGTCCAGGTCTGGAGAGGAGAGGGCGCAGCCAGGAAAAGAGGAAATGGCGGTTGGGAGCTGTTGTCAAATCCAGTGTGAGGATGAGAGGTTGCAACAACCACTGAGGCGGAGTCCCCACCCTGCAGCAACCTTCCTAATCAGTACCTGGAGGCAAGGTGGAGCCAGAGCAGCCAGTACACAGCCCACCACACCCAGCTCTATGCCTGCCTCGAGGTTGTGGCCTCCTGCCTCTCCACTGTGTGGGCGGCTGCCAGTGGGGAGCTGCAGGGAGCATCGGCAGCGACCCCAGAGCCACAGCAACTCCCAGGGATCCAGCCAAGGCAAATGGGAACTGGAGCACAACAGCAAAAGAGAGCTGCAGATGGAGGTGGATCACACTGCCCCATGCCCTTCTCATTCCAACATCAAGCAGGAAGCATGAACTGAGTTACTGGGCTTCAGCTCCCACCCTGAACTCTCTCTGTGAGCACCTTGAGCCTCGGCGGCCTGTGCAATCACCACCTATTCCTGACAGCAATGGGACGAATCCACAGGCTTCAGGACTTACCCCAAACTACTAATACGAGCACCAAGAGGGTCTCCATACTGCTTGCATATATGAACCTTGTATGAACCCATAGCAACAAATTAGATGAAAAGCAGCAGTCCGGAGGACTTCAAGATGGCGATCGGGTAGGCAGCAGAGAGAGAACCTCCCAGAGGAATGCCACTCAGACAAAGGAATATAGGAATATAGCAACATGTGAAGGACAGAAAGGAAAGAGGTGGGTATCCTGAACTCAGGAAGGATCTGAAATGGGAACTGAAACCCGCAGAAAGACTAAGCAAAACCTCTTCTGGAGGAAAGGATCGGACATCTGCCATGGCGCAGTCAGAGGGAGAGGAGATGGAGAAGGAGGAAGTCACTGCTGCAAACATACCCTTGGCCCATGCCCTCGTTCTGGCATTCGCAGCTTCAGCTTCGGAGACCCATGCTCACAGAAGCCTCCCGACTTGGCCAGGGGAGAGAGGAGTTCCCAGAGATGGTCCAGGGCCAGAGAGGGGAGGGTGCAGCGAGGAAAAGAGGCAATGGCGGTTGGGAGCAGTTGTCAAACCCATTGTGAGAATGAGAAGTTAAGACAGCCACTGGGGCAGAGTCCCCACCCTGTGGCAACCTTCCTAATCAGCGCCTGGAGAGAATCAATGCAACTAGTACACAGCCCACCACGACTGGCTCTGTGCCTGCCTCAAGGCGGTAGCCCCTTGCCTCTCCACTGGGTGAGTGGCTACCGGTGGAGAGCAGTGGGGGAACCTCGGCAGTGAGCCACAGTGGCTACCAGGGATCCAGCCGAGGAGCAGACGGGCTCCAGCACCGCAACCAGAGGGAGATACAGATGGAGGTGGATTGCATGGCTCTGTGCCCTTCTCACTCCAACATCAAGCAGGAAGCATGAGCTGGGTTGCCAGGACTCAGTGCCCACCCTCAACTCTCTCTGGGAGCACCTTGAGACTCGGCGGCTTGAGCAAGCACTGCCTGTTCCTGGCAACAATGGGACGAAT
>PVLD010014127.1:0-53593 GCA_004027595.1 Dinomys branickii
CTAGCTGGCTGTCCCTCAGACAAAGGTCTTCTATCTAGAACATAGAAAGAATTAAAAAACATGTACCTGTCCAAATTCAAAGACCCAATCCAGAAATGGGCATCTGAGATGAATACACACTTCTCAGATAAAGAAATACAAATGGCAAATAAATATATGAGAACATGTTCCACATCCTTAGTCATTCGAGAAATGCAAACAAAAAGAACACTGAGATTTAATCTCACCCCAGCAAGACTGGCCAGTATTAAAAAATCATCCAATAACAAATGCTGGCGAGGCTGTGGAGAAATAGGGACTCTATTATACTGCTGGTGGGAATGCAGACTGGTGCAACCACTGTGGAGAGCAGTCTGGAGATTTCTCAGCAAACTAGGTCTAGAGGTTCCAATCAAACCAGCTATTCCCCTTCTGGGTATTTTCCCAGAAGATCTGAAAACATCATACCACTCTGATATATGTGCACCCATGTTTATAGCAGCGCAATTTGTAATAGCTAAAATGTGGAAGCAACCCAAGTGTCCATCCACAGAAGACTGGATTAAAAAACTGTGGCATTTTTATATAATGGAATATTATTTAGCTATAAAGAAAGACAGTTTTGGGGACTTCGGAGGCAAATGGTCAAAATTGGAAACCATACTCATAAGTGAAATAAATCAGCAGTACATGAGCAGGCAACGTATTGTGTCACTGGTGTAAGAACCTGAGGGTGGGAATATAAACTAAGAGACATGAAGGAAATCTGTTGAAAAGCAAAGAACAGATGGGACGAGGGAGAGGAGAAAAAGGCAAAAATGTATGTATGTATGTATGTATATACATATGTGCAGGAGGGCTGACATGGTTCTACTATTGTATTATGTCACTTAACACTAAGGAATAGTTGATGACAGGTTATTCGATCAATCTTGTATGTCTGCATGTGTTATCCTGAGCATATACTTTGAAGATATCAATATGCAATGCAGCAACTATTGTTGGTTTTCTGTGGCTTTGTCTATAATTCAATTCTGATCATACTGTTATTGTGCTACTTTGTGTCTCTTTGTTAATGCTTTCTGGTTTCTTTTTTATTTATTTATTTATTTATTTATTTTTCTGTTATTGATGTAGTTCTTTTTCTATCACACTGTAAAGGAAGGGAAAGAGAGAGAAAAAAAGAAAAATTATATATATAAAAAAATATGTAAGAAAGTATGTATGTACAGCATATCTTACATAGTTGTACTACTGACTTAGGTCACTTACAGCAAGGAATAGTTGATGATTAATTGTTTGATCAATTTTGCATGTCTGTATCTGTGTTCTTGAATATACACTTCGAAGTTATCAATATGTAAAGCAACAAAGATTGTTGATTCCCTGTCACCTTGTCTGTAAATCAGTTTTGATCGTACTAGTCTTATGCTACTTTGTGTCTGTTTGTTAATATGTTTTTGTTCTTTTACTTTGAAAATAAAAAAGAAGCAGTTGTTCTCAGTCCACAAACTGAATTTGCTCTACAATTCTGGAAAAGATGGCCACATTTGTGTTTGGGTGGGAAAGATGGCCGTGCTCGCGTTTGTCACCTGGTGCAGGGTTTGCAAACAAAAAACAAAGTTTTGTCAAATGCTTCTGTTTATGAGCCAAGTTGTTTGCAAACAACAGTGTTCATGAACCAAGGTACCACTGTGTGACTCAAAAGACTTCAGAACTGGAGACATACAGTTGACAGTCATCTTCTAGATGGTATTTGAAGCCAGAGGGGTGAATGAAATCACTAGAATACCAGATAAGTGTGCTTAGTAGGAATACAGAGCAATTATTTAAATAGTAGTGCTGGGAAATATCTTTTATTATATGTCAAATGAATGGCCCAGGTAAGCATCACAGTCAGGGCAGTTTCTGAGCCTGGCACTGGTGACATTCTTTGTCTGATATTTCAGGTAACTCTTTCTTGCAGAGACTGTCCTGAACTTGGAAGGAGGGTTTGACAGCATTCCTGGATTCTCCCTACTAGATGCCAGAATCTTCTTCCTCAAGGTGACAACCAAAGAGTACCTAAAGACATCCACAAATGTCCCAGATAGGAAGGGGGATGTAAAATCACCCCCTATTGATAACCACTGATCTAGAGAAAGGATTGGGTTGGGCAAGATAGAAAATAATTAAAATGAAATATGATGAGAGGAATCTGCTAATAGTGTAGCAGCCACAAACTCCCAAAATTGAGATGTACCTTACAGACTAAGGCATACAGGATTGATGAGCCTGAACTCAGCCAGGTTATGGCAGGGATTTGTTTGATCTAACAAATACGTGGAACTGTCTATGTAAGTGTGGTGAGAGATATCCAATTATATGAGATACAAGACACTATGGAGTCAGCACAGTTGACTTCTACTCTAATTTTCAATTATAAAACTAGACCTCTAAGAAAACCACATTTTAAACTAAAGATTTAATGTAAATATAGACCCTCATCTTCTATTTTTAAGGGTTCCCCAATAGCTTCTTTCAGGCCACTGTTTATTCCTGTCCACAATTACAATAGCAAAGCTTTCTCTCAATAGATTATGCACCATTACTGTCAACTGTTTTCCTACGACTTATTTTGCTAACACTAACAGCACTCCCTACATCAGGACAATTGCTGTGCTCATAAGTCCCACACTATTTTAAACATATGACATAATCCCAAAGGTATTTGAATTCAATGAGGACAGAAAGTACAAGGGCTGGGGATATAGCTCAGTGGAATAAGCACTTGCCTAGCAAGCGCAGGGTCCTGAGTTCGATCCCCAGTACCGCAAAAAAAAAAAAAAAAAAAAAAGACCAAAAACAAGACAGAAAGTACAAACAGAAACAAGGCAAAATCCAGCATTGTCTCCCTCAATAGGGCTGGAAAGATCAGAAGTGCTTCACACACCAGGATGCCTGCCCATCCGCACCAGCCAAGGATTTAACAAACACAGCCATCCCTGAGAACAGTGTGGATTTTACCTTTAAAAAAAATCACAGTGAAGCGCCTGAGCTTTTTACAAGAGGGTAAAGGGAATAAAAAGAGATTTTCTTAAACTCTTCACTCTCTTTCCTACTGAAATTTTTCCCTTACAGAGTATGGGGTCAACTCTCAGAAAGCCAGAGCAATTTAAATAAATGCATGTGTTTGACAGACCTTCAATTGGTTAGGGTTAAATTTAATTCAACCTAAATATAGCCTCTTCGATAAAGCTAAACAATAGGAGTTTTTGACAAGGTTTATCTGTCATATTTTCTCAAGGCTTAGGCAACCTTGGTGTGTGTCTTAATAAATAGTCTGATCTGTGAAATCCTGCAGAATGGATCTATCTGGAGTACAGAGGTAGCTAGACATGAGGCCTTATGATTTATCTGTCTAAAGATGTAGGAAGGTGAAAATGGACTCAATTCTCTGTCTACTTTTTAGAAGAAAATTCACATTTTCAGGACATAATTCATTCCTCATAATTCAAGGCATAATCTGGCGTGTCATAGGTTACTTCTTTCCATCAGCTCCTCAGAACACATGGCGCCCTCAAAGGGTTAACCGGCTTCTTCCAGGTGAGCTGCCTTGCCCTAGGCCCTTTATTTTTAAACAAGGTGAAATCTTGTCTCCAGAATTTCTAAAGCCTCTACAGGCAGGATAGAGGTCATGTGGATTTCTTGTTAAATTCCAACCTCAGAGCTCTAACTTTTCCTCTAAGCTCCTCTGAGGCAGATTGGCAGCCTGTTTCTCGAAGAGGTTTCTGACAGGCCTACAGTGGGTGATTTCTGCAAGGGGCTTCTTTTATAAGTTCTAAGTCCTCCTGCCCAGCATTAGCATTTTAAGGCATGGGCTGTGGTGTCAGGGACACAGCTGTACACTGTGCACTCCACGAATGTCATCAAAGCGCAGCAGGCAAGCGGTGAAGGGAGAGGGGAGACTTAGAACTCACAGTGTGGCTTTGCTGTGCTGTCCTGGGCAACACAGGTAAAGCTTTAATGAGCCTTATTTCCTTATCTGAAGGAATATGGAATTAATATTAACCTTTAGAGCTGTTTAAAATTCTAAAATAAATATTCTAGCAACATATGCTACTTGAAGGGAAAAACAAGACCAGTTTATCTTGGTCTCCACCCAATACAGATGAGAAACCTAATACATACATCATTGATGAGATGCTATGCTGAATTTATTAACCAAGAGATGCTAAACGAATGACAAAGAATCACCTTCAGAAGACTGAATTTTAGAAAAAAGCTTCTATGCAGAAAAGAGGGGGAAAAAGCACTCGTAACTATAAGTTTAGGTATTAGAAATGGTTTGATTGGAATGTGAACCCACAAACCCAAGCTCACCTAAACTTAAATTTAAAAAAAAAAAAAAGGAAAGAAATACTTACTCCGCCACTGGCTCCATGAACCAGAACACTTTCTCCAGCTTTCACATGGGCACTGCAGGCCAAAAAAAAACATAGCTTCCATTCACTGATCTTTTGAAGTTAATTAAGTTCAAGTATTTTTATTATCTTCAAGGATTCCACCTTTATTCCAGGCAGCACTTACCTGAAGAGCAAATTCACCCTCAAAGCTCAAGATATTTTCTAGGCTCTGCAGGATCAAACAAGAACTGTTCTTCAGACTCACAGATAAAGACCACCTCCCATTCATTTGTTCATTCTGCAGATGTTTCCTGGGAGCGGACATATGCCAGGCCCTGTGCTGGGTGCTGGTATTAGGACTTAGTGCTGCTGCTGACTCGGGCACTATAGTGCTTGTGGGTGTGTTACATGGAGCTGCCTGGCTTGAAGGAATTGGGCTTTCTCACTGTTAGGAGCCCCACTAAAGCCTGCATGGGGCACGCTCCTCAAGCCCAGTTTATTTTGGGTCCAGAGCAATGCCCTAGCGCACACTGCAGCAAGATGACGAGCAACCAGGAGTAAGAAAGTATTCTCACTCCTCCACGGCTCTGAGCATCAGGTTGTCCCTGCCTTCATGCTTTCATTCCCAAAAGCAGGGCTAAGTCCACGAAGGACACACAGTAAATCCTGCCACAGAGGTTCTCATGCCACCCCCTAAAATGATCAGATCCTCTAGGGAAAGCAGTCTTTTCACTTCTGGTTCCCATGAAACATTTCTGTTGTACAGTGAAAGCAAGGAACAGGCACCCGCACAATGAGGGGACGCTGCACAGTTCCAGATGCACAAGCGCTAACATCAGTCACTGCCAGCAGTGGCCACATGATGCAGATCTGGCTCAGAGGGTGGAGCCTGGGCCTCCTAGACAGTGTGGGGTGGCTGCTGTCTGCTCCCTAGACGCTGTGCTCATCTGGGAGCAGAGTGTGGCAGCCTGGAGTCCTGCCCATGGCTATGTGCCAACCACAATGAGCCACTCTTGCTGGAGACAAAGGGGACTGAGGACAGTGAGTTCAACCATGGTAACAGAATTAGCACCAAAAGTTTTGACTCTTAATGGCATCAGAGTAGCAAACCTATACTGTAAGATAGGAACACTATGCAATGAAGTTTTGGAAAACTCTTATGCACAACTCTTCAAACACTAAGAACATGTTCTTCCAAATCCCTAAATCTTCCAAAGCTAGGGAGAGTGGGAAAAACAGGTAAAGCCATCCTGCATCCCACTTCTACTGTGGTCATTGTGTCCCTGCCAAGTCACTGCCAGTCATTGCGATGGCTAATTTTACATATCGACTTGACTGGGCTGATTTCATCGTATCTGTTCACTCATTCCTCCAGAAGCGTCTCTGAAGGCGTTTTTGGGATGAGATTCACATTTACATTGGTGTAGTCTGAGTACAGCAGATTCTCGTCTGTAGGTGGGATGGGCCTTGTCCAATCGGTTGAAAGTCTGCACAGAACCAAGACTGACCTCCTCCAAGAAAGAGAGAATCCTGCCAGCGGGCTGCCTGTGAACTTAAAAACTACAACTCTTCCCGTATCTCCAGCCTTCCTCAGCAAACTTAGGATTTGCAAAACCTCTGCAACTTCATGAGCTATCACAGCTAAGCCTGACCACTGCTTCTTCTGCAGACTTCAACGCTATACTTGACTCTCAGCTTCCCTCCTTAGCAGCCTCATCAACAGCTGCTCCTAACACTGCTAACAGGGGCTGTCCTGAGAGCTTTTCCTTTCTATCACACACCAGGAGTAGCTGCTATTGCTATCCATGAGTAAGCTACAACTAAGATGGACAAGCACCTTGACCAAGCCTGTATACTTAGTACCAAGGGAAGACAGTACTCTAGCCTGAGTCTTTTTTTTTTTTTTAATTTCCACACACTTACTGAAGGCTATACGAGTATCAGGACCCCAATGCTCTCTTGGCTTGAGAGCCACTCCTTTCTGGTCCCTGAGGACTCTGTTCCTTCCCTGTGACCACGTTCTTGAACACCGAGGGTCCTAGTCGCACTCCGTGAGTGGTGCCCATCACTTTTCATCTTGTCTGCTCTCCCTCACATGCTGACCGTTACAAACTTCTGTTTCCAGCCATCAAACACCAGATTCTCTTACTCCATAGGCTCCTGGGCTTCTCTTACGGAGACATCCAAAACTGAGCACTGTTTACCTTCAACACTTTCTCCCCCTTTTCTGTCACAATTACAAATTACCTGTTGGGGACCACAAATTCACAATGGCTAATTTTGCACACTTCCCTGAGGAATAAGGTAGGTTTGGCATTACTGACATCAGGTATCACCCTTTGAAATTTTCCCATTATCACTTTAGGGGTGGGTCATCCTCTTCCACCCACTAAGACTAAAACTAAGACCATTAGATTGAAAAAGATGCAGGGCAAGATACTTCTTAGCAAAACACCACCTCTGCCCACTCAAGTCATCCCAAGTCATCCTTGTCACTGAGTCACCCACCTCTGATTATTCCATGGACCTTGAATCTTCTGCCAGCCCCTGCTAACGTTGTATATACCCAATAAATAGTGGCTGGTCTAGAGTGTCTTTGTCTCTGCCCATTGGGAGGCACTGCCCTCCTAGATCCCCATCATGCATTACTAAACTCATCTGTTCTTCATTTCATCCTTTAGCCATACCCCTCATGCAGGCAGTTGGGGAACTTGGCCATGTCCCTGATATAACCCCAGACAGAAAGCCACATGCACCCTTAAATTCTCCCCTCCCCCTGGGAATATTTTCCACTTGGAAACAATTACCAAATATTCCTGCTTTTACCCATGCAAAATAGTAGATCTTTTCTCTTCACCTCTTTTAACATAACCTTTGCTCTGGCTCACAAATGTTTTGTCCAGAGGGGTCTCCTACAAGACTCTCCTGTCTCTCCCTCCATCCCCATCTTCAAATCCATTCTGCACATAGCAGATCCGTGATCCCAATGAGACACAAAGGTAATAATAACACACTCCTGAATCAGACATTTCATGACCCTCAGTCCATTGGAGAACAATGTGTGAGCCCCGTGGCCTAGATCTCTCCCATCTTAAACCTGTTTATTTTAATGGTAACAGCTAACGTTTTTTGAGATATTGTGCTCCAACCTTATTCTTTGCCATTCTTTGCTTTGAAATCTTCTATTTAAGAAAATCAAATTGCTGCAGCTCTCCTCAGACACCACGCAGTTTTCCCCACACACACGACACTGTTGCCATTGTTAGAAATATCCTTATACCCCCCAGCTGGTCCTCCTCCAGATCTGATCAAAACATAGATTCTCAAGTCTCAGTGGGTCTGGGGTAGGGCCCACAGTGTACTTTGAAATTGCTACCCAGATGGTTCTAACAGATAACAGGATTTTACAAACCACAGCTAAATAATCCAAGTCTTATACTTCTCCAGGAAACCGTGCCTCAGTCCCACAGACACATCCCTGGTGATCCTGTAAATCCCTTCACACATCCCCCTCTTCTGTACTTTCCACACTTCCATGAATATTAGTGCTCCGAGTTCTGTCTTTCTCACTGGATTGTGAGTATCTTTAAGATGCATTTGCTCTGCTCTGAGCGCCCAAGGATCACCACAATCCCCCAAATTACCAGTTCGCATTCCCTGAACGCTTAACGGTAAATAACTAGTAACCAAAAGTAACACAGAGACGCGCGGAGGGATGGCAGGATGGGGAGCAGTTGGCACCGCTCTCCGCTGGCTGCAAGTCACAGCCTGCCTGTACCTGTGGAGCAGAGCTCGGCAGGCAGTGAAGTACGGGATGCCGATGGCAGCTCCCTGTCTGAAGTCCAGCTTCCCAGGCAGCGTGTACACCGTGTGGTCTGCGGCAAGGGCGTACTCTGCGTAGCCGCCCGAGATGGTGCTGGTGGTGAAAACTCTGTCACCTTTCTAGGGAAGAGATCACATTAATACATGCAGTAGAATGGGCATAATCCTTTACAGCAAAGCTGGTACCACCATAGATACGTATTCACACATTGTTTCTTACACCTTAGAACCTCATAAAAATACTTTTAGAATACCGAATGCTATCAAATGTTTTACTGGTGGAAACCAATGAAAAGACAAATGAAGGGAAATGGGAAGGTCAAAAGGAGAGGCTCTTAAAGTGCATAATGGGGACAGTGAGAAGGAATCACCTTTGCTGGGGCCTTACATAGCTGGGCAGTGCATGCAGGGTCTTCTGAGAACCGCGCTATCTGATCTTCACAGTACTATGTGATGGGCACTATTATTACCTGCACTTTGAATCCCACCACACGGACAAGGAAACGGAAGTATAAAAAAGCTCTGCAGTCCCCTCCTATCAAGCATTTAGCAAACGGCGGTCACCACAAATTGTTACTCGTGCCTAAGCGTTCCCATCATCTTCCATGCATACACCCAAAGGCAGGAAAGCATATCAGGACCCCAAGGGCAGGCTGGGCTTCTTTGCTTGCCATCAGAATCAGAGTAAACTCTCAGTGAATGTCTGCTGGGCCCTCACCATCGAAAAGTACATGTGTGGCTTTAGAGCTCCAGTATAATTTTGACACCAGGGGAAATAGACTGCCCACTGTCATTGATAGAAACAGAGACCCCACACGGAACCAGACCAGACCTTCTGACACGAAAGAAGTCTTTATTAGGGGAGGGGCAGAGTAGCAGGCTACCTAGCGGACCAAGGTAGTCCCAAGCTGAGGAAAGCATGGGCCTTTAAGCTCTTTTTTCTGGCATGGGTGGGGTGGGGTGAGATGTCTTTGGGCTAGAACAGCCTGGAGCGGTGGAGGGAATCCAGGCCAGAAGCCCGAATGGCAGGAGTCACCCATGTCAGAACAACGGGAGCAGGTGAACTGCCAGAGCGAATGAGGGTGGGAATTGAAGTGGAACAAGTAAGTGAAGGAGAGAAATATTGAGAGTTAAAGTTTTCCCACAAGGGGGGTGAGGCTGGCTGCCTTGTGACTTATCAGTCATCACCCACCCTAACTTTTCTTTCTTGGAAAAATATAAAGTAAAAATTCTTGGGAGTAGGCAAAACATCAGGCTGCTCCGTATATGTTAGTCCTATAATAAGGAAATCTGAATAGTAACAGCATCACATAGAAGGATAGATACAAAATAAAGACTCAAAGGGCATCCAAGAGATAAAGAAAAGCATCATCACTCAGTACTCTCTCCTACAAATGGTCAAGTATGATTAGATTAAGATCAGTCCTGTTTCTGCAGCTTAAATATACCTCAAACCAATTTCAATGTGTTGTAGTACAGATCTAAGATGTTCCTCATACGTCTCATGTGTTTGGAGGGTAACTGGGTCATGGGAGGTTGCACTTAAACGTGGATTTAACTAATGATTAGTCCAGCAGCTAAATATATGAGCCAGAAAGGAATATTCCTGTCCCTCCCCCTCCCATCTCCTCTCTGTCCCTCTCTGGTAAGACAAAAAGGGAAAAAGCAGTTCTAGTAAGCGAGAGCTGAGTGAGGAAACTGAGATACAACTCAAATCCCAGAGGTCGCCATTGCAGTGACACAAGAAAAGAATAGGCCTGCAGTAAGAAAAGATGAGCTGTTGTGGAGGAGCTTAGTAAGAGGCTCCCTATTCCAGCCTCATGGGTCCAGGGCTGGGCAGCGCAGCTTTCTGTGATGATGGACATGTTCTACATCTGCACCGTCTGGTAGGGTACAGGCTAGATGTGTGGGGCTATTACGCATGTGCAATGCTGCCAGTGTGACTGGGGAGCTGGATTTTCAACTTAAATTTAAATGAGCTTGATTTGAATTTTTTAATTGCCACCTGCAACCAGTGGCTACCATTTTGGATAGCACAGTGCCACAGCTTAGTTGAAAACCCTAAGCTAAGGGTATCACATCTGATACTGGAAAGAAGGGAAGGACTTGCAGTCATCATGACGAAGCTTCCCAACACACATACAAAAAGCAGAGCTGTGACTGGGATAGAGAGCTCTGGGTAGCACCAATACTTGTGAAGCACCTAGAGTTAAAGAGACCCAAAAAAATAATATCCAGTGAGGAGGCGGAGAGGAGGATAAGAGAAAATGAAGTCACAGAAGCTGAAAAAAGGCTTTTTTTAAGAAAAATTTAAGTGGTTGAGAGCATCAAATGTCACGGGGAAGACAAGAAAGATAATGACATAAAAGGGCCCATTAGCTCCAACCATACAGAGGCCATTAGTGACATTAGCAAGAATCGTTTCAGAGGAGCAACAGGGGCAAAAGCCAGATTGCCACAGCTGAGCAGTAAAAAAGCTCTAAGAATTTGCCACCCCCCTATAGAGGGGCAGGTTATTCTGCTCACGCTCAGCCCGGTCTTGTTAAATGTGCTGCCAAAGTTGAGCAGGTCAGGACATTATGAGGAAAGAAGCCAGAACAAGCGCGTGCTCTGAGCACACTACCAGTGCTTCCTACCCTGCTGGCATCCAAGCAGCAGAGGCCCTGATCATAGCACTTTCACCGACCTTGGTCTGACTCAAAGCTCTGAACTGCATGGTGACCTTGCATGTTTTCATGCCTTACTTACTCTTCAACACAATGCATTTTCTCTTTATTTCATGCAACTAAATGTGTAAAATAATTTTTTAAATACGTTGGCTTGACAACTACTACAAGGAAAACGTAAGTAGAATTTTCTTTATTTGCAAATTTGTATTAAATCCCAAGGATCATAGTGTAAAGACACAGAAATTATCCAGCATTTATTCTTGCCAATGCAAACACACAGGAGTCTAGATAAGAACTTGTTTCTTTTTTGACTAGAGGAGTCCCCCAAGTGGCAGAAACTATGTAATGGGGCCTTTGAAAGCCTTCAATACAGATATATTTTAAAGCCGTGTTAAAAGTATTTTAAGAAAAAAAATATATATTAAGCCAAAATAGAAATAATTAAAACTGTAATACCTTGAAAGCAGACACGTTATCGCCAACAGATTCTATGACCCCTGCCACATCAGTGCCAGGAGTGTATGGTAACAGCGGTACTCTACTATAAGTACCAGAGCGAATATATGTCTCCACGGGGTTGACACCACATGCATGGACTTTGATCAGAACCTGCAATGACAACATATTTTAGTTCCCACGGAGCATTTAGGCACCAACTCAGGATTATGGCAACTATAAAAGTGAAGAAAACAAGACAAATAAGTCCTTCCTTTCACTAAGCTCACACTGTAATTTTTTTAACCAACATGTAAATAAAAAGAAAGCAATATGCAACAAAAATGCAATATTTAAAAACTTTGGGAAAACAGTAGAAGAAATATTTAAGGGATGTGCAGCAGAAACCCCTATATTTTCATGGAACATAGTTCCTCCTCTCCCGAGGCACCTAGGAGGGACTTGATTTTCTGGCCTCCTTTATATTTATGAATAATCAAGGGACTGGGCTACAGCCAGGGTGGCTATTGCTGACTTCCCCAAAGAAACTTTCCTAGGCAATACACACCTTTACCCTTCCCGAGAAATCTGGAAGTCACACCCTGAAGTTGGCGGTCATATGTTGACAGAAGCCTGTGTCCTCTTCACTGTGGGAGGTGAGCAACCCACTACTAGTTTAGAATTTGGGAAATAATGTTCTACTCTTGAACCATTAAGATTTTGCAGTTACATCTACTAGAGTGGCTAACTTTACTACTAACACAGAATAATTCTCTCTGATATAAGAGGCAACTTACAAAAGAATTAGTAGTATTTGACTTAGGCCTTAAAAGATGAGTAGAAGTTCTGTAGGGAGGGAGAAAAATGGATATTTCAGGTAAGAAGAAGGGTATGTACACTGATACAAGGAATGTAAGGGCCATTTGGGAAAAATGGATAAAGTTTTCTGATGTTAAAGCCCAGCCTACTGAGGAAGTACTAAGAAATAAATCTGTAAAGATAAGTTATAGTCAAATTGTAAAAATTCTCCTAGGGCTTGCTGAGGAAATTAGACTTGGGAGCTATGGAAGGTGTGGTAATAAAAGTACATAATTTTGAATCAAAAGGATATTGTTAAAGTCACTGGAGATGATTAAACTCTTCAATTAAATTATCTTAAATCATATGTGAAAAAGCATGAATGAAGACGGAAATTGTTTTCCCACCATGTGCAAAATAAAAATCACGGAAGTCTGTGACAGGAAAACTGACTCAGAAGCACTTATGACTCCATTCAGAAAAATCCAATTATTGCACTCCATAGGGGATTCTCCACTTCAAAACTCTTTTCTCCATAACTGTTTTCTATGCCTCTTTCACTAATTAGATTTATGATAATTTTGTCAAGTTCAAAAATATAAACAGTGCATATTCTGTCCAAATTCCGTGTCTTAAGAAATCACTGTGATTCTTCTGAACCCTAACATGATGTACTAGAGCGTCACAGTTGGAATAATCATTGCCTGGGTAAAGTAATTATTTCCACCTGATGGTCTTTTGGAGCCGGCACTACCACATCCGACTGGAGTTTCAGCACTTCTGGTCCACCAAATTCAAAAACTCTAATAGCTCTCATCAACTTCTGTCCAGTCGCCATGGTGATGTAGATACTAAGGAAAAAAAATCAATATATTGTCATAACGTATGTAGGCTATCACTATTTTTTTCCCCCTTGAGGGGGCAGATCAAACAACTTTTCAAAAAAACAACTTAAATTATGAGGTTACCACTGATCTCATTTCATGTTTAAGGACCTTTCATCTTACTAATCCTTCAGCTACAAAGCAAAATACTTCATCCTACTTCCTGTGGGGATTTAGGGCCTTCAACAAGGGATTAAACATGCAAACAGAAACATCTGGATAGACATAGCATGATACTGAATCTTTTTTCTTTTGTGTCAGCTCGGGTCTCAACATCTTGGAAATTTTAGGGACTAATATAAGATCTACTGACATCAAATAAATAAGATGCCCCCTTTGTTAGATTATGAAATATTTCAAACATATTGAGAAACACAAAGCATGTAATAAACACATACTTAGCTTTAACAAATCTTACGTTGTAAAAATCTAAATTATTAAAGCTTGCTGAACCTCTCCCTACAACCTACTTCTGGTCCATCCTTTAAGAGGTGATTATTACCATAATTTCTGTGCTAATCATTCCTAAGCATGTTACACCACTACTAACTATATGTGTATTAGTAACCAATATATGCCATTGTTTTTCATGTTTTCCAACTTTATTTGTATTGCACTGTACTTAATTCTGCAGTTTGTCTTTTTGTTTCACCAGTTTTTGAGCTTTTTCAATGCTGAAACACAACTTTATGCAGTTCAGCTTAACAAAAGGGGAAAAATACTAAAAACTAAAAGCACTGCTCTGTGTGCAATCTTTCGTAAATTACAAGGGCTTGGTTAAGCTTTTTATCCTACCTCAGGTAATATTAAAATGAAAAGGAAGCTCAGAGTTCAACTCCATGAGGAGGCAAAGGGCATTAGCATATATAAAATGAGATACTTTTAGAAAGTCCTCTGTAACTGTAAAGATGTAATGAAAGGGTTGTCACTACACCTCCATAATTTTAATTGTCAGTTATCATAATTTCTTGAAATAAACCTAATCAAATATTTTTAGATTCTTCTACGACCTACCGCACTCTGCTAACATCTGTAATAATCATATCTCTCCAACAGAAAGCAGTTTTCATATCAGAAAGAGTTGCGTGAGCTAGGACCTGTGATGAAAAAGTTCAGACTTGTTATGGGAGCTCAGCACATGACTCATCAGAACAGATCCTGCGCTGCTTATTAAATGATACTCCATAGTGTGGCAGCGGTACCCAAATTATTTTGGTGGCATTACGAATATACAGTTCTTGATATAAGTAATCAAAAGTTCATCATTTAAAATCCTCCCATTACAATGACACAGAACAGTGCATTTCCACCAGTGGTTTATTAATCATGTATCCTAAAGGGTCATGCTCGAAGGCACAGGGCAGACACAGGCAGAGAGGACAACACTGACCACAGGAGGGCACCCAGGCAGCGGGAAGGTCAGGCAGACCCTGCCCGCTCTCTCAGTACTGCACATTCCAGATCTTTGCTCTGGCTGGGATTTTATTTGACAAGAAAGTGAAAACACAAAGAAAACAAAAGAGAAAGAGAAAAGATGGTCCTGGTTAAGTTTTCCATGGTGGAAAAAACACAGAGCTTTTTACAGTCCTTCTTTTCTTCTTTGCTTTCAACGTGGTGGTACAGAAGGAATACGGCTTTTAAAACTCAACAGCTGTGGTTTTGAGTCTGGTTTGTCATTTACTAGCCTTGGCACCTTGGGAAGAAAATCAGCCTTTTGAGCCTCAGTTCCCCTCCTGGAATACTGGGCTCCCTCTCAGAAGTACCGTGCTGGAGAGCTGATGCACACCAAGCACAGAATTTGACAACAGCAGGCTCCCGTACGCAGTTCATCTCACTAGCCCTCATTCTTCTTGCCAGCTTCTTACTCATAAACATACACTCTGTTCTTTAATTCTAGAATCACCTTTAACTTAACAAAACAGTGTTATCAGGGCCCTGCTTGTGAAAACAAGCTGTTGCCCTCAGAGAATCCAATCTCGATCATCTAAACAAAGCATTAGCACCAAACACTGGTCATTTTTCATTGAAACCGTACTTTTACTTAACATAAAATGTATTCACAGTATTATGCTAAACCCAGGAAGCACAAAGGGTGCAGAGAAAACGCCACATACCCTCAGCTCCTGTGCTCACACAGCGTATGTACACACAGACACACATAGACACACACACAGGTGCACACACAGACAAATGTGAGATCGCACACAGTTGCAACTATATTTCCATCAACAGATGGTGGTAGAGTGCTTGTCTAGCAAACTGGAAGCCCTGGGTTCGGTCCTCAGCACCACAAACAAAAACTAAAAACAAGCAGTAACAATAAAAATGAAACGATCCTGAAATAGGGTCTCTGTCTTGTATCTAACTCACCCATTTCCTCTACTTTGGTACTGGCTAATCTAGAAGAGAGGAACGTAAGGGGTGGAGACCCACCCTCACTATCAGGTAGAAGATACCCACCTAGCTTGCCTAGGTCCGCTCCACCCTACAGAGTTTGTAAAGAGATGGGCACGACCTCCACAGCACTACCTCCCCCTTTACTTCTCTTGATCTTACTTCCTACTGAGCCTTTGCCATTCTGATTGATCCGTCTCCAATCTACAATCACTGCCTTTGAACTCAACTGCAAGATCACCACGTGTTTCATAATACAGGAGCTATATCAAAGGGAATTATAAAAAGAATAAAATAATATGACCTACCAATACCAATTATAATTCTTAAATTCCTGTAATACCTGACTTTCTGAAAAGCAACAGTCCTTCACCTTTATTGATATAAGTATGATCACAAGAGGCAGAGAAACAATACTTATTAAACCTGTTATGTTATGCAGAAGTAAAAATAAAATCAACATTTTATGAATGTGAATACACACCAAAGAGGTAAGAGATTTGGGCACGGTCCCACAGAAAGAGCCAGAACCCAAGTTTATACCTTCAAGGTTAGCTAATTCCCCCTTGCTTATTGTACAAGCCTTTAAATGTCATCTTTTGAAGTACTAGAACAGATTAATTTCTTAGAAATAATTTTTATAATGATGACAGTGTGAGAGACTGAGGGACAGAAATGACATTTAACTATCCTATATGCAGGATCACATATATTATGAACAAGACTTCTATTTGGAGTTCAAACTTTCTCAAAGGTTCATAAATCAGGAAGCCCAATAGAAAGAGAGGGTGCAATTCTACTAGAAAAATTAATAGTTTCCTTACCTGTAAATTGGGGCTTGTACCTAGCATAGGATCTCTGTGAAGATAAATTTCAAAAATGCAAGAAGAACTCTTCACAGCACCCTGAGCAAACAGTAAATCATTTGCAGCCTCACAAGGGACAGGACAGGCCTCTCCACTGCTTGCAGTTATAAATTAAACCATGCCAAGAGAGTTTTCTTTTATCAGGACTTTGTATTGCTCAAATACATACTTTCAAATCAAAAATTATCTTAAGAGTAGTTCGGTTTAATTTTTGGTTTTACTTTTTACTTCTAAAAGTTTGCCAAACATACTTCACAAGTCTAGGAGCTACAAAACTTGTAATTCTTCTACCAATGATCGTACCATGATATGCCTGGGTGCCTATGGTTTAAATGAAATCTAAAGGCATAGGGGAAAAGGCCAGAATTATATTTAAACATAGAAAAAATAAGTCAGTTCGCAAGGCCAGCACAAAGGCACATCATGACACAAGAGCAGAAGTAAAATTAAGTAATGATTTCTGGCTAACAATAAGTAAATAAAATACTAAAAAGTTGGAAAGAAAAGCAATCATTATAAAATGTGTTGCTGCTCAAAAATGACTCATGTGTACATATTGCTCATTATTCTTAAATTAAAAATGTCTTTAAAAAATTTTCAAGATGACCAGAACACTTCTCTATTAGATCTTCTCATGACTCTGACTCCCAGGGTCGCGTTGATTGGGGTGGGTGGGGGCGGCTAAGGGATCCTTTTGAAGCCAGGCAGGATCTTAAGTGGTGAACGGGGGTGGAATGGGCCGGGCTGCTCGCCAAAGACGGGAGACTGCGAGAGCGGGTGAGATGCCCTGCTAAGCTGCCAGGGCTGCAAACACTTGAGCCCGGTGGCCTCGGGGACCTTGGCGGACTTGGCCCCGGCTGTGGCGAGAAGGGTGAACCCCTGGCTCCGCGCTTTCAATCATCAACACTCCTTCCCGGGTCCCAGCCAGGATTCTCCTCTGGAAACTGCAAATAGGTCTTGGCAGGGCATTTCGTCCTATTTTTCTTTAGAAGATTCTTCCAGGTGGGAGGGGCAGGGTCACTGAAACTGCACATTCCTCTCCAGGAGGGAGACAAGCACCCCTGAGGGCAGCCGGGTACCCCTAGGGCTCCGCAGGGACCCCAGGGCCCGCACTGCGCGGGAGACATCTGCAGCCCCTGGGGAGGATCGGCTGCAGTTTCGGGTCCCCTAGAGCCTTGGCCCTGGGGGCGGACAGACAGAAGCTACAGGAAAGAGGAGCAGACACAGTCTAGCTCCATTCCAACAGTAGGGGCCTTGCGGAGACCCGCAACCTGAACAGCTCAGGGGACTTTTTAAAAACCACTTACCCGCCTCCTGAGCGGGGATCAAAACCTGCTATGGCTTCCTCGGACTCCACGAGAGGGAGAGGGCGGGCTGTTTACAACTTTTACAGACTCCGCCTTCCTGCTTAGCTGCAGTTCGCTTCCCGCAGGACGCAGAAGCTCGCGAATGCGAAACGCGGAAGAAGTTTGGACCTCGACGGCCACCACACGTTCCAAGATGGCTGCCCCCAGCGAGCAGCGAGGTGAACGGGGAAGAGGAGGGTGCGGGTTCTACGTCCCTCACGTATGGATCGCAGCGCAGAGTTTAGGAGGTGGAAGGCGCAGTGTCTGAGCAAAGCGGACCTCAGCAGGAAGGGCAGTGTAGACGAAGATGTGGTAGACCTCGTGCAGCTCCTGAACGCGCGAGAGCAGTTTTTCACCACCAGTTCCTGTGCCGGCCGCATCCTCCTCCTGGACGGGGTGAGGCCCCCCTGCGCCCTCCCGGGGCTGCCCCCCGGTGCACAACTGGAGGAGCCCGGTGACCCCAAGACGCGGCGGCCGGGGCCAGCCGGTCTGCCCCGCTGGTGGGTGGTGTCGGCTTGTTTGTATAGGAAACTTAGGGCTGAATTAATGAGATCAGCGCTTTTTAAACGGTTGTCTATTACTCGCCTAGGGGTCTTTTAATAAAATAAGTTCTGACTCCACAGATCAAGGATTGGGCCGGTATTGTGCATTTACAACCATGACCCAAATGATGGCGAAACTGCCGGCCTGAGAACTATCTTAAGAGGCCAGGGTGTTCCTTTAATTTTCCGAATACTTAAGGAATTACAGAATTTTTAATGTGAGATTCATGCAAGAAACTGCATTTCAACCGTTTTACGAAATCATCCTTTCTCCAAGATTAAAACCACCAGGGTCAAAGTGTTCATTGCCTGCTACTGGCAAACTCCATGCATCTGGCTTTGGTAATTTTTCCATAATAGTTAAATTGTGGTATTAGAGGCAGCTGAGTTACGTAGAAATTAATATACAGTCAGAGAGGGACAGGACTGTCAAGGAAGGCACCACACAAAAGTAAAGACATTAAATCGTGGCTGGAGGTGCACCTGAAGAAGGCTGGCTTCATGTTGACCAGACCTACACGCCTCCCTAAGCAGTAAACAATAACTTGAAATTATACTACCCCCAGTCCAGTAGTCTAGATAGGCATCAGTACCCAGGTTGGTGATCAGAGCATCTGCTCCTTAAAATGCTTTGTTGTTTCCTTGTACGCTTGCTAGTGACTTATTTTCCAATTAGATCAATATTAGCTAAGGAGCTGTAGTTGTAATCCTATAGGTTGAAGTTTGACTCATATTGTACCCATCTTGTGACTTTGCTGTGTAAATTACCCCTGAGGCAGGGCCTTGGTCACCATCCACAGGGGACCCTTCTTGGAAATCCAGGAGCTATTTTCTTCTTATTTCCGATAAATTTTTCCTAACTTTCTCCTTTGATTTGTGATGACTTTATTCTTTGATGTGAGACCTCGAACTTGACACATTTGACATCACAAGAGGTTGGGAATTACATTTCTCCTATATGAGTAGAAGGAAATAGTGAATGGTAAAGTCCTCAGGCCTTGAAGTGACTCTACTTAGAATCTAAACCAGTTATTGGAACTATTTGTCTGTGTGACATTAGGGATTGAGTTATCCATTAACAGATGATAATAAAGAGTATATGCTCCATAGGAATTTTGTGTGGAGAGAATGAGATCATTTATTTTTAAACATTTAATATCATGCCTGGCCCATGTTAAGTGTGCTTTAAAGTTGGCTGTGTGTTCTTCTGATTTTCAGTATTCAGAGTATTGAAGGTAACACATTTATATGTTCATTCTTCAGGCCCAACGTTGACTAGTCATTTGCAGATTTCGTAAGTTAGCAAGGCCTACTCTTTATATCGCTTCCAGTTCCTCCCAAGCATTGACACTCTTGTCTACACCCGTTCTCTTTCTTCTTTTCCACTACCCTATTTTACCTGAATTTTTTCAGGAATTTCAAAATGAGTCACTGAACCGCACTTCCCTGAAAGCCACGTTATATACTAACACATCTGCTTTTCTAAAGCAGAATTCTCTTTGTCATTCACACACTTTTTTAACATTGGAAAATCCAATCCTCTACTGTCCCTTTCAGCACTACTTTCCACTGTTCATCTTCAGCTAGTTACTACTATAACTGAACTGTTTTCTGTCTTGTATTTACCTGCCGTTTGCCTTTGTTCATGTTTTACCCCTACAATGTTTCACCCATCTTTGCGTTTCTAAATTGTGATTCCCAAAAGCACATCTGAGTGCGTGCATGCACATACAGACACACACACACACACACACACACACACACACACACACACACACTTGGAAGTAATGACTGCTTCTGAACTGGCTCAAAACTTTATCCAAACCTCTTTTCATTTTATGTATTATCTTATACCTTGTGATATATTTGTAGTCTGCCTTATTTCAGACAGGATTTAGAGCAGCTTACAAAGAGGAAATGAAAAAAAAAAAAAGGGAAAATATGCATCAGATAACCCAGACATGACATTAGTTTCCAAATCATGCCATCAGATCCTGTAAACTTGGTAAAAGTGGACCCACATTTGACTCTGAGGCTTGTAGGAGGTGGCATATACATAGGTTATTAAAATCTTTATTCAGGACTTACACAGCTCTTGATGGTTCCAAGGCCAGACGGCACCTCCTGTGGGCCCACTGTATAAATAGTTTCTTTGGAGAAGTACAGTCATTTCTGTGCATATGGTTTCTTGTATCCTCTTTCCAGTATAAGGGTAGCATCTGTGGATATGTAATAGAACTTTGCAAATAAACATTTGTCTGGTCTCAGTCCATGCTAAAATCTTTGCCTTCCTGAAACTTCGAACTTTCAGTTCTAGTTCCTTAATGGGACCACACATAAAGTATAATATAGAAATCTCAAATGTATGCCCACAGAAGCCAGTAAAGTTTTAAAAAACTGAACAGCACAGATGTCTATAAAGAGTGGGAGGCCTTGTGTGGTACTGAAGCAGTGCTATCCTACAAAAGAAACTCAGTCTCGTGTGTGTTTTAATACTGCACTAGCCAAATAAAATAGAATACAACTCAAATGCTGTTAGTACAAAATCCCTTAAAATTCTTTTCTCTCTACAAAAAATATATTTCAGAAAATATTAAATGCCTTTACCTTTGAAATCATGTCAAGTTACTTTGATTCATTTGTGCTAACTTTACCCCAAAATATTGAATTATTTTCATTAACACTTAAGCTTATTCATTTAGGCAGCCTGTAATATGCTGTGCATTATACTTATTTTTATGAGTATTATTTGACTAAATTATTTTATTTGTTATTTTAGGGTCTAAATGGTTTTGAGGTACAGAAACAAAACTGTTGCTGGTTGCTGGTTACACACAAATCTTGCGTAAAAGAGGATGTGGTAAGTTTTTATGTATAAATTTAGAAATAAACTTTTAAATTCACAGTTACTTTAAATATGCATGAAAAGAATAGGGCATTCAGGGTGATTTATGTGCATAATTATAATGACTGAAGATTATAAAGCCTAGAAAGCTTTCATTACAATGGCTTTTTGAGGTTGAGAGAGATAGAAGAGTGGTAGTATAAATGTGTATGCAGGCATTGCTTACTGTGGTTCGGCAAAACACATCCTTTCGGACATAGCAGAAAGTGCATGGTCATCGGACACGCTGGATCCAAATTTTGAATTTTATTTCTACCATTAAATAACTCTAACCTGGAACAGATAATTGAAGGAGAAGGGGATTAGCCTTGCCTATGCATTAGTAGTTTCACAGATAAAAATAAATTGTACATTACTCACCTGGATTGCTTCTGGGAAATCTTCATATGTGCTTGGTATTTATTTTCCTAAATTGAAGTGTTTAAGTGAGTTTATATAAGTTTGTATTAACCAGGCACTTTTCATTCTTGGTGAATTTAGAAATTCAGTTCTATTTTATACAGATAGAAGGGACAGAGGGGTATGGAATCAGGCATTGCTGGCACAGGCACTCATGTGTATCTTCAGAGCGCACCATCTTCTTTTGGATACTGGTCCCTGCATTTGCTTCTGCTGCAAGTGATTATTCTTGTAGCAAGAATTGTAGCTGCCGGCAGCTCCAACAAAAAATGACTTGCTTTCCTGTGATTTGTGTATTACTCCCAGAGAAGGCCTCCGGGTTGGCCTGCATGGATTCACTGCGCTCCCTTTTAGATGGGCACTTTTGCCTGCTGAGATGATACAGTGTCCTTGATTAGACCTTGGCACAGGATACCTTGGATAGACCAGGGAGAGTGAGGGAGTGGCAGGGTCATGATTGATAGTCCCTCCAGACTCAGGGGGTGTGGGGAGGAAAAGTGCTACTCAGGAATGCGGGGCAGACAGAAATAATAACTATCTTGTAGAAATCCCAGCTCAGACTTCATAGTATATGTTTTACTGGGTACTCATGCTGTGCCACAGGACGGACTGTAACACCTGGAAGCTACCAGGGCCAAATGCAGGTAAATGCTGTGCAGGAAAGAGACAAGTACAGGATTGGGGTTGGCTCGTGTAGGGTCTTTTCACTTACAGCAGGTGGTTAAAGACAGAGTGAGATCCAGCTCCTTACCATGTGTCAGGGACTGTAACACAATGAACAAGAGCACTGTGGCTGTTTGCACCCCACATGGTGCTGCAGTAGAAGGTCCCTGACCCTTACGCCGCAGGACCTGAATTCCAGTATGTTGGGGACATGCCTAGTAGCCAGTCATTTGCTGATTTTTCAATGATGCACAGGTAACTAAGCAATTCCAGGGGAGGTTTACTTGTGCCCCATACAAAGGGAACAAAAACGCACGGCCTGTGATCTGTGGTTCTCTGTGTGCAGTGTGATGAGTTTACCGCTGCTCCTGTGTGGAACACAGCCCTCCTTGGGAGCACAGCAGAGGCACCAGGCTGTACCTGGACGCCTTCTCTAACAAAATACGTGGCTTTGTCTCAGTATGACAACGAATGTAAATAAGGTCCTAGTGTAATGGGATCCTGGACAGGCTTCTGAGTGTGATGAACAAAGCATTTTCAGGGCTGCACACAGCAATAAGAGAAAAGCGCTAAGTTCAGTGACGTCTAAAGGTGCGCTCAGACCAGACAGGCTCATGCCAGCAGAAGGGAAACACAGCACAAGTGCAGAATATGTCAGGCTGAAGGATGTAGAGTACGTGCCTGGCGTAGGGCACCTCCCCTTACGTTTTTGAGAACATGATTGACAATATGATGGGCAGGGTGCTGAGTCATGTCAGCTGTGTCTGCTGCGCCTGTCTTTCCCATAATTCACTCGGTTATAATTGAATGCGTGAGATGCAGTCCAGATGTGTGAGCCTTTAACAAGCTCCAGGTGAAGAAAAGTCATTTGTTATAGGTCACACAGGCAGTTTGGCCCATGTGAGTCTTGTTTTGGAAATTCAGGAACTTCCAGGGGTCTTTATCATTTCTATCTCCACTCCTTCATAGTGGGCCTTAAACTAAAGTCGGGGCGTTGAACCTGCGGCGCCTCCCAGGTTCTGGTGAGGGAAAGGGAGTGGTCCCAGAGCCTTTACTTATGCTATCTGCATTACTTGGACAGTTTTCATATACCATATTCACGTCTACCATAGAACTAAATAAAATGGTAGTTTACTTAATGCATAGTAATAGTTGGGAAAAAAAACGGTACAAAAGGTCTATGGGAGAGTTGGAAATCAGGGCTTTTAAGAAAATAAGTAAATTAGTATTTGTTGGGGGGGATAAAGACAGGAGAGGGGAGAGTTATCACAGAAGAACTGCGCTGAGTGAACCTGCAGCCATATAGGGAAAACTCCCGCGATATCCAAAGCGTCACCGAAGGGCAGGTCACTCGCTCACGTCTGATGTTCTCGCCTGATGTCCCCACTGCTTGCCTGTTTTTAGGTGGTGGCTCTGAAGAAAGCCAGCGGTGATGCAGTCTTGAAATTTGAGCCGCTTATTCTTCACGTGCAGTGTCGGCAGCTACAGGATGCACAACTTCTGGTAAAGTCTGTGTACTTGAATTTGTAGGTCTGTGAATTGACTTCATTCCAAGCTTTAAATCTTGAAAAATGTATGTGTATTAAGCTAGTTTTAATTTGTTTCTTATACTGTCTGATCAGTGTGTTACTTTTACTGTTAGGAAAAAAAGAGTACCTGATAATCACTAGCAAATTGTAATATCCATATTAGGCTTCCTGTTTTCTTCCTTAACCTTTCTGTTCATTAAGTTTACTTCAGCATTCTGTGTGTTTTGTAATCCTGGACAGCTGGAAAGCTGAGACAGGAAAATCATGAATGCAAGGGGAGCCTGGCCAAGATGGCAAGACCCTGGCTCAAAAATAATTATATGCAGTTCATTTTCTCCTCATTTAAGTGAGTACTAAGTAAACATGTGATTAGTTGTGATTCTGATCCATTGCCTTATTCATTGTGACACCTTTTGTATGTTTACAGAGAAAGTTAAGTCCCATCACAAGCATTTACTTAGAAGAATGCATGGAGTCCCAGTGTGTCAGGCCCCAGGGGACAGTGATGAGCAAGATTAGAGACTGTCCTGGTTCCTGTGTGGAGGTTAGGAGACAGCAAGGAAAGACAAGACTTAAAAGGAACAGGAAGAGCTAAACCTATAACTGGAAAGTAAACATTCAAAGGGATGAGAAGTTATACAGTTTCAGAAGCAAGAAAGAGCTGGGTGTGCTCACAGAACAGAAAGAAGAGTGAGGTGCAAAGGGGGCATGGACCAAGACCAAATGTGAGGGAAGGATCAGGCCATGTAGAGTATTACAGACCAGGGAAAAGTCTGGACGGATTTCTTGGTGCAAGGGAAAGTTGGTGAAGGGATGATTATCAGCAGGATGTGACTTGAGGAAGTTCATCATCTGGAAACATCAATGCTGTGCAACGTACTTAGAACTCAGTTACAGTGCTCTAAATGGGAAACAGCCTCAGGTCATATCACTGCAAAAGGTAGGAAGTGGATTCAGAATATATTTGAGTGTTTGAATCAATAGGATGGTGAGGTTGCCTGGAAGAATGGCCCAAGGGAGAAGGCACAAAGGGAATCAAAGAGAGCCCCTTAGGTCTAACCTGAGCACATGGATGGCCTTTGCTGAGGAGGGGAGCGGGGGAGCACCGGAGGCTGACGGATAGGGATCAGACATTTGAGTCATATGTTAAGTGTGAAATGTCTTTAAGACACCTGTCTGAGATGCCGGACATGGTCTTCGAGGGCTGCCATAATAAGGTGACTTAAAAGAAATGCATTTTCTCACTGTTCTGGAGGCTGGAAATGAAGACTAAGATGCCTGCAGGCTTGGTTTCTGCCAAGGCCTCATCGATTTGCAGATGGGCGCCTGCTGCCTTTCCCCTGCAGTCACAGGCCTTTCTTAGAAGGAGGGCAGTCCTGTCCAATCACAGTCATGCCCTCAAGGGCTCCCTCAAGCATAATTAACCACCTTAAGGCCTCATCTCCAAGTCCAGTCACTTTCTGGCTAAGAGATTCAAAGTAGGACTTTTGAAACCCCATGGATATGATTGAGTTCATTTCACATATAAGTGAAAGTTTCAAATAGTGTTTGGGTAGAATGCAGAGGAGAAGAGCAAACCGGACTGCAGGTACACACTGGGGAGATGCCAGCACACTATACTTTAAGCCACGCTCCTCAGATGGGACCTGGGTGGAGGGGATGCAGGGGTAGAAAGCGCCAAACCTAGCTGGAGCCTGAACAGGTCGAAGAGTAATGGTATTGCTTAGTGAAGTGAGAAAGGCTGGCTGTGAAAGATTTATAAAAGGTAGAATAAGTTCCCCTGCAGACATCTGAACTAGAAATAGGATTCCTCAACACACACGTGGTACTTAATCCAGGGAACCTGGTAGAATTTCAGAAGGCGAATATGCACTTAGAGCTGCTGTGGTACTGTTGACATTTTGGGTCAAATAACTTTGGGGGCTCCTGTGCACTATAGAATGTGTGAGCAGTATCCCTCATCTCTACTCACTATATGCCAGGTCCCCCCCAACCCTGTTAAACCTGCCCCCCATTTGTGACACCTTAGCAACCAACAGTGTCTCTAGATGCTGCCAAATGTCCACCACGGTACAAAAATTGTTCTTGATTAAGAACCATGATTAAGAAAAGAAGAGGCCCCCAGCTGGTCCCAAGGCTCCCCTTAGAGACATGTAGATGTTCAGAACTTATAAAACAATGTAAAGTAACATAAGGCCATAGCATACATTTGGAGTTTTTATGCTTTTTATGCTGCTCTCCTATTAGTTCAAGAAACTTTAGAATTAGAAAGGACACTGAGATAATCTCTGTCTTTATTTAGAGAAAACATTCCACTCATTTAAAAGACAATTTTTTTTGTTTTGTATACTTTTATACCCTATGGTTATGTGAATGACTGTCTTTGGTTATCTTCTGCTTCATGGAAACAGTCGCTAGCCAGATGTGTCTGTGTTTTACTCAATTCTAGTTTTGCTCTTTCTCAATGACATTTCTAAGGTTGGTATTCTGATACCTCTAATAGGAAGGCTAACGGGACTTTGAAGCATGTCCATAATCCCAAAGACCTTCGTAGGTTTGGGGGTTACATTTTCTTTCTTTACTTGTGGAACTGAGCAGAAGATCTTTATAGCCGAGTATCAGAATCTAACATGTTTTATTTTCTTACAGCATTCAGTGGCAGTTGATTCTGGTTTCAGGAACTCTGGCATCACAGTGGGAAAGAAAGGAAAGACTATGTTGGTAAGATAACTTCTGGCAAAAGGCAATTCTGTGAATTATGAAATGATCCAGATCAGTGAATAACCAATTAGACTCCTGCCTTTATTCTCTCCTCTCTCAAATTTTCTTTCCCAGAGGCCTTCAGTGACATGTTCTTTTCTACAGACAAAGTCCAGAGCTTCAGTTGACAGTTGAGTTATTGCATGATGCTGTCCTTTACTAACTTTAAAGCATATTCTTGACTCTGCCCCTCCACAGCCTGAGTAGTCAAGGTCCAATCAAAGAGGATGGAGGAGTGGGAGCTACAGAGGAGTACAAGTCATGTGCCTTGACTCCACTGCCCTATGGCTATGCTGTCTGAACTTGTGCAGGCTCCTTAGTCGCCCGGGTCTCGATTTCTCAGTTGTCACTGTCCTGCAGCCTGCTGGCCAGCCCATGGAGAGCCAGGTCTCACTGCGCACACTGATATATGATCTGCTAACGTTGCTTTTGTGTCACAGTGACAAAACTGAGTACTTTTGGTAAATGGCTTACAAAACAAGATACCTGTGTAAAGCATTACACAATAAAAACTCAAAGTTCTCAGAATCGGTTTGCTACACACACATACGCACGCGCACACACACACTCTCTCTCTCTCTCTCTCTCTCTCTCTCTCTCTCGGTTTGCTACACACACATACGCACGCGCACACACACTCTCTCTCTCTCTCTCTCTCTCTCTCTCTCTCTCTCTCTCTATCTATCTATCTATCTAGTGAACCAAGCAAGAACAGAGCTGTTTTCACCTTCTCCTTTGTCCTCTGAATGTGATTACATCCAGGTCCTATCTTTCCTTCCTCTCCTTTCTCACACCGGAACCCACCCCAGGCCTTTGCTTCTGCCCTTGCCCCTGCCTTTCCCTCTTCCAACCCTCACAGCCCCTGCCCCACCCCTTGAAAACTCAGGGTCGCATATATTTTCCCTTTTATGCAAAGCCTTACCCAAACTATTTCATGTCAACTGATTGATGTTCATCTCTCTAACACACTGATGCACCAGCCATATAGAACTGTTTCCCATATACATCCTGCTTTTCCATGTCTCTCTGCCTACAGATAACTTGCTTCTCTGGCTGGAATTCCTCTCTTCTTGTTTTTTATGTCTGGTGAAAGTTCACTTAGCCTTTTAAAATCCCAACTCAAATGCTGCCTTTGCTGTAGAGTGTGAGTCCTCAGATTTCATTAGTTGCTCCTCTTCCACGTTTCCTTTGCATTGTGTATCTGTGTTTCTTCCATCCTGACACCGCTGGTGTGTTGTCATTCTTTGCTCATCTGTTTATTTTCTATTCTAAAGTGAGCTCTTCAGCTCAGAACCACCTTACATTCTTGCATCTTTGTACCTCAGCGGGGGCTTAGAATATTGCAGATGTGCAGTAAAGTTTCATTAAGTGGATTGCATTGTTCCTAATACCTTTCATTTGTTTGTTTGTTTTTGCTGTCTTTCATAACTTCTACCCAGCCTTTGGAATTTGTTGACTGTTTCATCAGCAGGGTTACTAAGATAGCCCTGCAGCATGAAGCAAGCAGTCCCTTGGTGGGAGGGAAGTGGCGAGGTTTAATCTTGTAACTGTGTTCAGCTCAAGCAGCATTAAGAGACTCTGGCGTCTGTCCACTTTGATCTTCCCTTGAAGCTTTGTTATGGTTCCATTTATTTCTTTAAATTATGTATTAAAGCTTTCTAAGCCTTAGTGAGATTGAAACTGTTAAAAGTTATTGGATTCCTTGATATTACCTGCTTTCTGAAAGACAATGTACAGAACGCCTTTCTTTAGAAATAACTGTATGTGATGGGAACATCTGTTTAGTCTTTTTTTGATTCAACTGTGTTCAGTCAATTATATCAAAGCGCAGACTTAGACACTGTGGTGGAGCTAAACCGTGTTCAAACCCAGCCACAGCCGGGCCTTTTCTTCAGTTATCATCAGTGCCCTGGTGTGTAAGTCTTTATATCTAAATTGGTTTTTCCTCGTAGGCTGTCCGGAGTACACACAGCTTAGAAGTTCCGTTAAGCCGTAAGGGAAAATTGATGGTGACGGAGGAGTATATTGACTTCCTGCTAAATATAGCAAATCAAAAACTGGAGGAAAACAAGAAAAGAATTGGAAGGTATAAAAGTCGGATATTTGCATGCTACTCTTGCATGCCTAGGTTATCTTTAAGAATATGAATGTTTACTGCCTTTAGTTTATGATCTCGGCTGCTTGTCTGCTTGTAGTTTTATTATGAACAATGGAAAAATAATGAAGATGATAGATAACAGTGAGTCAGACTGCGGTGAGTTCTAACTGGAATGTGAAGGGCAGGGCTCCTGGGAGATAGTTGTGTACGTGGCCACTAATAAAGGGCATTAAGGAGACAAATGTAATCTCTCAGGAAGGAGCCCAGCAGCACAGAACCCGGTGATGCTAAGGCAGCTGGGACACATGCACACGCTGCCCCTGGGTCTCAACCCTTGTGGAATGAGAACTGCCTGGGCGATTTAAGTCTAATAAATATTTCACTCCTCTGGTTCCTTAATACCCAGCTCTTGTCATACATTAGATCTAGAATTGCAGTAATTAGCCAACTGGGAAGGACATAGCTATCAGTTCCTATATTTAAACCTCTTCACCCCTAAACTTCACTTCCTGACAAATGAAACTTGGTGTTACAGTCTTTTTCAACCTTTTCCTAAGAAGAGTCTATAGGTGGAGAATTAAACTTGCACTGCGTTTCACACACAAAGATAATGCCGCTGAACTACCATCAGCAGGATGTACATTTCGAGTTACTCCAGGAGAAGTGGCCAGTTGGATACCGTAATTCCGGTTTTCTTTCTCCCTACTTGCATGGCTGCTGCACACCCCTCCGCTGCTCCTGAGCACCTCTGCAGCTGTCATTCTCTCCATCCTTGCCGCCACTTTCTTCACTCAGAACCACTGTGGCAGCCTCGTTAATCAAAGTAGGTCTCTACTATGTGAGTTTCCACATCAAACAAAATATGAATCGTATCTATAAAGTGCAAAGGAATCTATTGCTTGGCTTGTCTGCTTAAAATTCTTCAAAACCTAGCACTTGTTTGAATCATCCAAGACCGGAAGTACCAGTGATAGCGGTGTAGTGTGGTGAAAAGAGTTCATCTCTTTAGGCAAAGCTGAGTTCAAATCCTAGTTCCACCAAGGTACTCTCTGGGCTTCATTTTTACCTCTAACTCCTAGGAAATGTGTATGTTGAATAATAATTATTAGTATTCATGAGCTTGCATGTGCATAAAGAGTGGTTCTCCCTGTTGTATCATGGCCTCTCAGAATAAGGTAGCCCTTCTCCTCCTCCCCTGACTCAGGGAAATAAACCTATAACCACATCAGTACCACCATCCAAGCTTTCTCAACCAAGGTTCCTCATGTGAACTGTAGAACTCACAAAAGTAATAGAGTGTTTTCCCAGTTCTCCCAGAAATGCTCTATAACACGCACCATTTTAGATGCACTGCAGAGGTGTTAATTCATTCTCAGTGCATGTCTTAGACAATGAAGGCATAATTTTCTAGGTGAAACCTGATTGAAAAAAACAAACTGTGAAAACTGAGACACAGAATACAAACATTCATGCTACAGTGATGATTTGAGGTAAGCCACTGGTGAGTGCCTGGCCCATCCACTAGACCCTAGATTTGAGCTACACATGAGCAGTCATCAGTGCCCCTCCACAAGTGTACTACATGTGTCCAGTAGTAATCCAGTGAGACTGCGTGCTAAAACGTGGAGGGGAGCAAATCAGTTTTCTCTGTTTCTTTACTTGAATTTCAACAAGATTATAAATATAGCCCACGAGCAACTAACTATACACCTGGTGAAGTTAATTGAGCCATGTTCACCAACGATAATATCAAATTATGCTTTAAATCCACTGACTCAAAAACATGTTGGGAACTTATAGTATGCATACTGCTATCAAGAGAGCCATGCTCATCATATGAAATCAGGGAAAAATTAAAGAAGGGTAAAAGTGTCTTAAGATACTGATTAGAAGATTACATATGAATTCAGAAAGTGTGACTGAATTAGCAGGCTCCTTTGGGAAGAGCTGTATATTCTGCCAAATACAGAGAAAGAGTTACTCTTCTGATGTAGAAAAGAGAAAAAAATCAAACACGGGGGTGATCACTTATGCAGTCAGATAGGGATGCTAAAATTGTCATAAGACCAGTTTCATAATTCAGATATCTATAGGAAAATTGTAAAAACTCAAAAAATTAATGGGTAACATTTGAGCAACAAGACATTCTAGAAACATGGCAGTCTTCAGAGACAGAACATTTCTTTTTGAAAGAAAAACCTCTTGTTTCTGAAAACATCAGTTTTTCCCACGTCCAGGTAGGAAGAGACCCAGCCAGCAGGAACAGCTGGGTTCCTGTGGGCTCTGGAGCAGAGCGGGGCGAGGCCTGCGAGTAGCGGCCTGCTTTATAAACAGCCAATTTGCAGACTGGAAGCGACAGAGGCTGACACCAGGCATAGTAAAATCATTTATACATAATGGTTTCCAGGTGAACCATAAGAAGTTTGAAGCTCTACTCACTAACTACAAGAGGAAGGATTTCTTTGTGTCTATTAATAAGAGGTCAGAACATGCCTCAGATGAAACCGCCATTTGACTATGAGTAGAATGAAATTAAGCATGTTCTTCTTTTCATCAGCTATGTAATAAGAAAATGTTTAATAAAATGTAGAATAAAAGGGCTGAATATATTAGCATATAATATTGTTAAGAATAAAAAATCTAAAAGACAAAGTAATTGAATCTATGTCTAGTGGTTAGGTTCTTTTTTTAAAAAAAAACTTCCCTTTTCTGTGGTAAAATATGGATAATGTGAAATTTACCATTTTAACCAGAGACTTCAAGGGTATTCCCATGGTTACGGCCTGTCGCCACTGTACGTCTGTAGAACAATTTTCTCCTCATGCTGAACAGAAACTGTGCACCCATTACACCATATTTCCAGCCCTCAGCAAACACTGCCCTATTTTAGGTCTCTGTGAATTTGACTGTTGTAGATATGTATTATGCCTCAGATCTCAAAATTTCCGGTGTTGAAGGTTTGGTCACCATCGCAGCAGCATTCAGAGATAGGAGCTTTGGAGAGCGATGAGATCATGAGAACTCTGTCCTCATGAATGGACTCACCCATTGTGGATTCACAGCTTACTGGCTTTGTAGAGAGAAACTATCACAAAAGCCCTGTCTGTCTATCTGTCTGTCCATGTCTCTCTCTCTCCTTCCTGGCTTCTATGAAGTGAGAAGCTTGCTGTACACGGGCTCCCTGCCATTATATTTTGCGTCACCTCAGGCCCATGAGGATCATTAGCTCCTTTTAAGTTGTTTATCTCAGGTAGTTTTCACAGTAGTGGAAAGTTAACTAATACCACAGTTCCCATTTGTCCTTTTATACTTGGGTTATCTTCATGCTGTAGTGGTGTTTCTGCATATATTACAATTTCATATTTGTTGAAGGCTGAAAAATACGACATTGGATTTATAGACATTTTATTTGTCCGTCAACCTGTCAGTGGCCACGTGGACTTGTTTCCACATCTGAGCTGTTATGAATAATGCTGCTCTGAGCAGCAGTGCCCAGTGTTTCTGCAGTGCCTGCTTTCTGTTCTTTTATATATATGCACAGAAAAAGAACTGCTACACTGGACGGTAAGTCTATATTTGACATTTTAAAAGCTGCAATACTGTTCTTCACAACAGCTGTACCTCTTTAACATTACCACCAACAATGACAAATCGGAACCATATACTGGTCAATACTTAATATTTTTTTGACTTTTTGACAGTAACCAACCTAGTAGGGTATGAAGTGACATCTGATTATAGTCTTGCTTTGCAGTGCCGTACCCATTAGTGAAATTCGGCATCATTTCATGTGTCTGTCAGCCATCTGTATTCTTTGGGAAAATACCTGTTTCCTATCAGTGGGTCCTTTCCCCATTTTTAATTGGGTCGTTTGTGTTTTTGTTGTTGACTGCAAAAGTTCTTTATATATTCTGAATATTAACCCCTTATCAGATACGTGATTTGTAGGTATTTCCCCCATTCTGTGAGTTGCAGTTTTACTTCAGTAATATCCTTGGGTGCCTGAAAGCTTTAAATTTCATGAAGTACAGCTTCTGTCTTTTTTCTTTTGTTGCTTGTGTTTTTGATGTCTTACCCAAGAAATAGTCAAATTCAGTATGGAGAAGCTCTCCCCCCATTTTTTTCCTAAGAACTTTATAGTTTCACTTCTTGGCATTTAAATCTTGGAGTTACTTAGAGTTCACAATGGCTGATTTTTAATACTGATAAGTAAATGACCTAGCAGAGGCCTCAGGAAACCTTCGTTGGCCATCCCCTTTTCTACTAAACAGCCCTCCAAGTTACCTGCAAACTCTGTGTGTAACCCAGCCCAGTTCTATTCTCAGTCTCTCCCAGGATAGACAGAACTCAGTTCTTGGCAGCAAGGATCATCAACTATTTCTCGAGTAAATCTCTACTGCATCATAGAGGTGGTAGGTTAGATGAGGTTGAACAACTATTTATATGTTCTTTCAATAGATGCACTCAGAGGAAGCATAAAATGTGAGGGACTACCGGGCACTGCAACTCAGATAATTCAGATGGCTCCTGCTCAGATACCTTTTATAGTAGCAAAATGGGGTTCAGACAGGCAGGAAATAACCCCTTCAACCTGGGAAGTGGCACATGCCCTAAAAAGGTACATGATGCTATCAGACTTCAAAAAGAAGCAGCCTTTAAATTCAGTTTTGATGTACAAGTGTGATCAAAGATGCTTGGTGCAGGAAGGCAGTGAGTCACACATAAGGGCAGGCAGGATCTTTACAAGAGCCCGGGGGAAGGGGAGCTGCACGGTGGGAGAAGGAACAGCAGCAGCGGAGAAAGGGCTGGTGGCGCTTGTGTGGCTTGATGCACTCGGAAGACCAAAGAGAGGCCTTCTGCTCCATCATTGCTGTTTTCTACCCATCTGTGCTTCCCTGGGGATTTCTGTTTTTACCGTACCTTTTCTCGTTCTCCCGGATTCTGTTCTTGGGCGTGGATTCAGCTGCTTCCCCTGTAGGGTTGGTCTTCCACATCTCAGTGGGAGCAGAGCTCCTCTGATGTGCTCCTACTTTATCCTGTGTTTTTGTGAATGTAGCTTTACAGCTCTGCAACTCTTATTAAGCCGTGAGCTTCTCGGCACAGATCACACCTCTTACCTGTGTTTCTAGTACTGGGCACGGGCCTGTCATTCACACGGCATTTTATGAATTAGAATGCCAGTGCTTAATCAGCTAAAATCCAAATCCATGCGTAGCAGAAGAGTCATTTTTGATATTTATCATTGATGTCAGCCTAAATGGGCATGAAATTGGACCTAGATTTCCTGTAGTTTCTGTTCCTGTTTCAGAAGCCAAAGGATTTTCAGCTTTTCTTACAGATGGTTCCCTGACCCTGAGAACCAAGAATTCATTTTTTTCAGGGCTGCGTAAAGTTCCCTGTCATGTGGAGAGTTAAGTAGAAGTTGTCTTATGGCATAATCTGGGCTAGAGAGGTAGAAAAATTGAAGACAATTTGATTTTCTTTCCTTTTGGGGGATGTATCAGTGCCTGCATATGCTTTTTTTTATTTAGTCAGAGCTCTTTCCATTTGCCTGTAAGAGCCGAGAAAATTACACTTGGAGAATTGTTTTTTAGAATGCTGTGTCAAGGGTCATAGCATGAGTTGAGAGCATATAATCACAAAACAAATTTCTGACTTTCAAAGTATTTCTCTTCAAAAGGGGAAAAATAACATTTGAAGTTATTATTCTTGATTTTTAGCAAGAAAGGATCTTTGTTCCATTTTTCCCAGTTGTTTTTTGGTAACCTAAGGGCACAGCGTTGGATAGTTAGATTCTTTAATGAGAAATTAAAGCATTCAATACATTTTTTAATGTGTTTGAAAAAGGATTGTATACAAGCTGCTAATTCTCTATGATGATAAAAGGGTAATTTAACTCTAACTTACATTTTCTTGGGACAAAGTGTAAGCCAGAAAAAACCCTTGGCCAGCTGGGTCTGAGGTTCATGGAGAAGCTTACATATGAAGGGCAGCATCTCAGCATAAGGGAAGGGTTGCTCAGGCCTTCTCTTGGTGTGCTCACACCCTGCTCATACCCACATGTCAGCTCATCCCTCGTGGGTAGCATGGAAGAGGAGACAAAACCCAGTCCCTGCAGTCACCCCAAATCATGACAGGACTTGGAGGGAAAGATGGCGCCAAGTGTCAGAGTTTTCCTAAGCGTAAGGGACTGAGCGAGATGGTTAGACGGCAGGAGCAGCAGGTGGAGACATTTAGTCTGGGAAAGCATTGATGAGTCTATTGAATTCTGATCTCCTCTCTCAACTCCGCAGTGCATCCAATATGCACAGAAAAAGCATCCTCCGCTGAGACAAACGACAGGAAATGGCATCTCTGGGTAGCCAAGTTTTAGTCAAGGAGGTTATGTTGGTTACTTTTCTCTTATTGCTGAGACAAAATACCGAACGCCCAAAATGAAGGAAGGAAAGGTTTATTTAGCTTACAGTTCGTGGAAATTTTAGTCAATATTTGGCTGGTTCTGAGGCAGAGTGGCACATAGCAGAGGGCAAACTTTCATGGCAGCAGAACACAGCAAAAACAGTCAGAGCAAAAGGGAGGAAAGGGAGCAAGCAGCCTCTTTCCCTCTCTTCATTGTAAACAGGCTACCCCCACCTAAGGCATGTGTAGCACTTACATAATCTCCATGCCCTCCTCTTCCACAGGCTCAGGATGTATACAAAGTTAGCACCCTGGTTTCTTGCTGCGTCACTCAGCCAAACCTCTGGACTTCCCAAGTTGACACAATGTATCAACCATGACAGACATCAAGAATGCATTGAACGGATAAATTGTTCCCGTGGGAAAAGGCCTCAAAATGTTACTTGTCAGTGTTTTTTAGTCCTTTCTTTTCCTATACCTCCTTGGGCATTGATTTATTCATTGAGGAAATATTTTTTGAGCACCTGTTGTATACCAAGCACACTGCTGGATATCAAGGTGTACCTTGATGAGTGCTTAAGTGCTTAAAATACAGACAAGATATGCAGTAATCTTGCAGGGTATATATTACAGCTGTGTGGGTTGTTTGGGAGTTGGTGGATATTTGAGGTTTTAGAATTTTAGAGCCATTCCCAATAGAACCCAACCTGTTCATTGAGTAAGACATGCTTGTTACTCAAGCCAGTTGGGAGGCTAATGCAAAAGGTCAAATCTGAGGTCAGCCTGTGCAATTTAGCAAGACCTTGCCTCAAAATTTAAAAAAAATAGTAATATAAAGCATTGGCAGTGTAGGTCAGTGGTAGAGACTCCTTGGGTCTAATCCCAAAAAAGCAAGGAGGAGGGAAGGAGTGGGAGAGCCATAGCTGCCTTTTTGTTCAGTATTTATTCATTTGTTTATTCTGCACATCTTTACCGAGTGTTCCATCCTGGACTGCGTAGAAGAATTGAACAGAAAACAAGTCAACAGGTCCTTGTTCTCATGAGGTCTGTGCTCCATAAAAATAGTCATTGTCAAGTCTAGCCAGACACTGCTCAGTAGCTACCCATGTCATCCTCTGACATCCCTGCTAAGCACACAGTAGTAGTACCCCCCTTTCATAAATGAGAAAATCAAAACACAGTGGAGTTCACTGGAACTCAGAGGCCTCCGCCTACCCACCAGAGCACTGGCATCTGACACACGAGCACCTGCTACAGGGTCACACGCACCAAAGCTCCTTTATCGGGCAGAGTCACAGGGAGGAAAGCAGGGAAGTGCATTGTTGGGGAGCTTATGATGATTGCAGCACAAAGTTAGTATTAAAATCCACTGGGAATGTGAGAGAAAGTAATTTACACTTTAAAAAGTCAGCTAATAAGTGAAAAAATCAATTCCACTTACAAAGAAATGAAAATTAATGTGATGCCATTTTTCACCTATCAAAGTAGGGCAAGTTTTATTACCACGTTTATGAGTGAAGTGGTCGATCTCAAGTACTAATATTAGAAGTATATCTTTTTGAACATTATTCTGGAAATCAGGAAGTACTGATCAAGACTCTTAAAATGTCTATGCCAGTGAAGGCGACCCTTTTAGAGCTTTCAGTGGTACAAACAGACACTGAAGCATGCGTGTCATAGTTTTCCACCACTGGTCTGTATCTTTTAACTATGTAGTCACACTTTTAGGTGTCTGTTCTAAAGAAATGACCAGAAATTCAGATCACATTTTCAAAAGTGTTTTTCACACTATTGTTGGTATTAAGGAAAATTTTAAAGGCCAATCTTGATATTACTGTTAAAAGTATTACTTTGTAGTTTATTTTGATAATTTGAAAACTGTTTTCAATAAACACTAAATTTGAAAGAACAGTGTAAAACTTGATATGTGATGTTCTAATTGTGTAAAACATAGCCGTATGTACTAGTTAATATATTAATTCAGACCACATTAATAAAATGGGTAGCAAATATTGAAAGTGGTTATTTCTAGATAGAGGTGACATATTTGTAACTTCATTTTTCAAATTTTACACTTATGATTTTTTAAAATAAAGTAGTAATTTCCATTGTTTTAACCTTCTGGGCTTAACCCCTACATTTAAGATGGAGATTAAGGTTGGGTAGGCAGTGTCAAAAAGTGATTCCTACCCAATTTTGAGGAGCGTTACTGAAGGACTGAAAAGACATTTCTCCTAAGCCACAAAACATATTATCTGTTCAATTATTTTATATTTATAAGGCTAATATAGGAAATTGTTGAATTTATGTCAGTTCCAAGTTTGTTTTAGTCATTCTAGGGCTTAATTCTTTACAGGTTTTACAACTGCCTACAGCGTGCTTTGGAAAGAGAAACAACGACTAACTCACATGCCAAGTTCAAAGAGAAAAGCAACCCATCCTGTTCTAAGAAAGAAAGAACAGCGGCCAAAGCACATGGCACATGTATCCCTGAAGAAAATGAAAAAGAAATTGAAAATGATGGCTCTGATGATCTAGGAGTCAGTGTTACTATCTTCCCTGAAGATTACTGAGATTTGAGGATCAACTGTCTGACTAAATTTGCATGTCTGTATATGGGTCCATACATCTACAATTCAAAGATATCAATGGATAAAGCAACAACAACTGTTGAGACCATATCACCTTGTCTATAGATTAGTTGTGATTGTACTATTTTCTATGATAATGGGTGTCTGTCTGTCAATATGTTTTTGTACTTTTATGTTTAAAAAATAAAAAAAATTAAAAAAAAGATTACTGAGATTTGATTCTGAAGTATTTTGGTCAAATGTTATTTGTAATAGATTTTATAAAGCTGCTATTTATAGGAGTTTTTAGTTTTTGAATGTATTGTTGAGTGTTGCTGTCAGAAAAGCAAGATCTAATTTCTCAGTATTTTAGAGAAGCCTATTTTACAATCACAGGTGGCTTTTGAAAAAATACCTTTGTTACTGTTTGCTCATGAAATATTGCCTTTTTTAGGCATACGACCAATCATTACAAAAATAAAATTATGACTTTCAGTGCTTCTTTTGTTTCAGTTTTGACTTCCGTGAAATAGGAAAACTAAATATAATACTCTTTCAAGACAACTTGAAAATTCAGGGCATTTAAATGAAAGTGTTGGTAATGTTTCTCACTTCTAACTTCCGAAGCCTTAGCTTTTAGAGTCAGGTCAGAGTTTGCTTCCTCTGCCAGGGAGTCTAGTGACAGATTTTTCCCTCCTTTTCAACCTTTTGTATAAAACAACAGATATTCTTAGTGTTCAGGACAAAATTCCTCAACGTTCTTTCTTCTGTTATTTCTCCCAGGCCAGAGCTTGCCACTGGCCTGGTCTCTGCAACAAGTGGCCACACTTTTTCACTGAGCCTGATCAGAAATAATCAGTAAGACACAGGCTTCCTAGCAGATGGAACAGATGTGCTGTGAAAGACTGTAAGGGTCAGAAGCCATGGGTTTGAATTCTGAGGCTGCACAAAAGGTGGAGACTCTTGAGCAAATTTCTTGATTTCCTTTTGTATGTAGTAGTAATTCTAGTTCCTGCCTGATTTATACTGTCAAAACATTGGCAAGATCCGGTTAAAAATGTGAAAGCATTTACTAATAGACCATAATGCATATATGTTACTATTTATGTTTGTTAAAAAATGAAAACACTTTCATGCTGTATTTTCAGAGTACACCAGGTCAAAAGTATTATATATTTGAAAGGAAATTCAGACATAGAATTAATAAATTAGAAGACCTGAATGTCATATATAAAAAATGATATGAGGTAGTAACCTCTGAGGTATGATAGCATTTCCTAATATTTTTTACAATTTACTTAGCAAGTGCTAACTTTACGCAAATTATATTTAGATTGGCACCCCTGCTGCTTGCCCTCAGACAGCATTCTATGCTCTCAGTTTTAAAACAGCCTGATTTCATAGCCATCTCCTGTCCTCTCAGTAAATCAGCAGGGATGGTGTCCAGACAGTTCTAATGTAGTTGTAGAGTTTTTCTGTTTTCTTGTCTTTCTACTGCTCATTTTTTGAAATGTAAAGTAAGAATGTATAACTTCCTGACCTAATTTCTGTTAATATTCCCACAATATTTTGGGAGTCTTCAAATCCCAGCCCCGGGTTTCTTGTTTCATTGTTCCAGGGGGACTTCCTTTATTTCCCCAGCCTCCTTGCTATCCAGAGATATTGGTTACTTGTATCCTTTATGGGTTTCCTGAATTGTACCTTCTGAATCATTTCTTTGTTTATGGAGAATCCTTTTTGTTTTCTAAATAGTTTAGTAGTAAACACAATAATTATCTTAAATGCTTATAGCACCTTAGAATCATCTTTAGAACTTCGACAAAATAAAGAAAGTACCCAAAAATCTCCAGGCAGGGTCATCAGGCATTGAGTATATAAGATCTGGTCAAAAAATATGTGAATGCTTAAATTTTTAAGATGTATTACAGTAAAATACACATCATTAGTCTCCCCCAAAATACTCCCACTGGCTTTGAATACATTGATCCCATCATTTTTGACATTTTGTGAAGCAGTTCTGGAAGTCCTCTTTTTTGTCTTTTGTTGCACTTTCATGGCTGCCACTGTAGAGGGTTTGGCCTGGGTCCCAATCTATGATGAGTGATGGTAAAGGCTTAAATAAAGAAATGGTATGGTTTTGGGGGATGCAGGAAGGTGACTCATGGAGCTAAAACAAAGACTTCTCTGGACTGCCAATATTTATTGGATTTTCAACAAATCTGAGGGGGTATGTAGGGCAATGAAGGGACTACCCAAAGTAGAAGGCATGAAAATGAATAGCGCCTTGAGAAGTTAGAACAAGGACATTCTTAGGCAGTAAATCTTGCTAATTAAGAGACCTGTTTTATCTCTGAGGTTGCCACGTAGTGCCCTGGAATTGGAGAAGAGCCAAATGTCTTCAGCCTGCAATCTTATCTTGCCCTCAGAGGTGTTACAGTGTCGTGGACCAATATCAGCCTCCACTGTGACTGTTGCATGGAGAGCTGTACTCACTGCTTGCCAGCCCCCAGCTCTTTGAGTAAGTCATCTAGGCCCAGGACAGACCATTCAAGGAGCCTTAGCTCATCAGTGACTCCCACGTGTCTTGCCCTTCCCTGTCCTATAAGCTTTGGCTAACTGGTGAACCTTCCCAGTAGAGCTGTTACTTTCTAAACTTCAATTTAAGGAAAGCAGATTTTGGTTGGAATTTTCTGTTGTTGTCTGAGCCAATAAGTTGTTTGCATTGCTGGATCTTCCACGGCCTGGTCTAGGATACTTGAGGTCAGAAAATCAATCACCCAAACAGGGACTCACCGTAGTGTTATTTTTCAGATTCTAAAAATCCTGAGCTGATCTGCTTACCTCTGTACCTTTCAGTCTTATGTTTGTTGCCTGTGAAATATTTAGCAGTTTTAAATGCATTTGGTGGAAAGAATAGGGAAAAACATGTCTAACCCATCTTCCAGAAGCAGAAAGCTAACGTGTTTTTAGAAGTTATTGAAATGGATGGTAAGAATCTGTTGAAGTGAAATCGATGATATAAAGTTATTGAAGTGATGGTGTAAATTATTTTACATAAATATTTATGTTAAATAGCAGCTGGTACTTTGATGCTGGAAATTGGCATTATAGTTGTTATGCTAGATATGATATTGGTATTGACTTAAACTTACGACACAAATAGGATGTGAACTAAATTTAGAATGGAAATACAGATTTAGAAGTTCTTTTAAGGGTATGTCCCTAACAACTTTTGATCTTTACTTTTATAATCACAGGAATCAAGGGATAATTGATTCAAAGCAAGACCAAGGTAATTGAACAAAATAAGGGACTTCTTTACAGGCCAAATTCGGTAGAGTATCATTTCGTTTAGGTCTTAAAGGATAAGATGCAAGTTCACTCAATGGAAAAATCCAAGAAAAGCTCTTGCAGATAAAGGAAATGTGGAAGGGAACTAAGGTACTCACTAAGGAGTGTGGTATATGCAGTGATGTGAATATTTTAGAAAAGCTGACATACAGAGTAGGGTATGCAGTGAGTCAGCATAGGGTATGCAATGTGTTTCCTAAATATAGCTGCACATCAGCTACCCGCAGCTAGAATATGCTTGGTTTCCAAAACTAGAGTCTTCAGACTAGAATTTATTTGAACAGCTCATCTAAGTGAATCAGATAAAATCAGCCCAGCACCTTTGTAATCCATTAGCAACAGTCTTGAAGAGAGCAGTAAGGAAAAAGTTGCAGAATCATAGGTTGCAAAGTATCTATGCCCTGGTTTTTGGGTGTGCACATTTTAGGAAGAATAAGCAGGAGCGTCTAATATATTAATTCATTACTTTTCTGTCCTTTCCTTTGGATCTGGGGTAGTTGCCAGAGGGCCTGGCAATGTGTACAGCTGTGCAAATTGAACTCTACCACTCAGGGGGGCCACTCCTCTAAATGTAACATCAGGGGCACTCCATGAAGTTGTGCAGTGCAAACACCTAGCTATGAACTTCTGCAGCTGTCTTGCCAGGAAGGGACTTTGTGCAGAAAAGAAAGCACATGGTGTTAGTGTCTGAAACTTTTTCTTATTTAATGAATGGACTGTGAAAATGTCTACCAGACAGGTAAATGAAAAGAGAAACAAAACAGTAGGAAAAGGATGCAGATGGGTATCCTGTGATGAAATGACAATAAACTTTGCAGTTTTAAAATATCTTTAACAGACTCATAATCTACTGACTTTTCTTCACTCAGTTAGACTGACCCCCAAGAAAACTATGCACTCCAAAGATTCCATAAATCAAGGATGTGGATGAGAGTTTGGAAGAGAAAGGCCACCCCCTGCTCCCTTTTTCTGAAGTAACAGAACTCTTTCTCTGGTTAGTACAGAGAAAAACTGGTTGCTGTTTATAAATGCACAAATTTACTCTTTAATATCCCTTAATATATTATTATATTTATATATGCAATTCATATGCCTGGTTGCTAATATTAATAACTGTAGTAGAACAATTTAATAATAATTTAATATACAAGTTTATCTATTGAGAATTACCTTGTGGCTTGCTTTCACTGTAATTGAACTATCTGAAATAAAGGGAATTTTTCCCTTAGAGGCAGACATTTATTCCCATGGTCTGAATTCTCCATATCATTTACAAGTTAATTGCTTTTATATTCTTAAAGATGAGGAGAGAGAGAGACAGAGAAAGATATTTAATGAGAAACAGGGAAAGTAAGAAACATGCTTTTGTTTGTGAAGTTCTAGGCCAGAGGTCATAAATTATTGGCCACATTACAGCCATGCAGATATGTTTGGTTTGGCCCACCCAAAGGGTATTTTTCTTAATTGAGTCAAGATTTTAAAATATGATGATTTCACATTTGAAAATAAAAAGTGAATCACTAGGGTTTTTTTTTGTTTTTATTGGGAGATCTAACTGTATTGGGACCCCATGGACACATGATACTTAGCCTTATCCTGGCTGCTCTTTCTAGAAAAGGTTTGTTTTCCCACGACACACACCCACTCCTGGCTGCAGTCCTGACCCACCTGCTTCAGTCCTCACACTCCATTTCTTGGTCCTTGTGGATATCAGAACTCATAGCTCATGGTTAGGCTTTTGGGAAATTAAACTACTATGCTAGTATGTTACTCTCCAGACACTCCTGGTTCAACCACTGAGTTATGTTCCTGCGTGTAGGCCCTCAAAGGAATTGACTGCTGTCTTGGTTACTTTTTTCTCGTTGCTGAGACAAAATACCCAGCACCCAAAATGAAGGAAGGAAAGATTTATTTAGCTTACAGTTTGTGGAGGTTTCAGTCCATACTTGGCTGGTTCAGAGGCAGAGTGGCACACGGCAGAGGGCAAACATTTATGGCAACAGAACACAGCGAAAACAACGAGTAAAGGGGAGGAATGGCCGCAAGCAGCCTCTTCCCCTACATTGTAAACAGGCTACCCCCACCCAGGGGGCGTGTACCTCTCACACAATCTCCATGCCCTCCTCTTCCACAGGCTCAGGATGTATACAAAGTAAGCACCTTAGCTTCCTCCTGAGTCACTCAGCTAAACCTCTAGACTCCCCAAGTTGACACAATGTATCAACCATAACAATTGCTAAATGAGGAATTCAATATAGTATGTACCTTACAATATTAGGAAGAAAGAAATGGCCCAAGGAAATGCCACTTGATGACTTTGCAGAACATTTTCACACATACATGTTATACTGTAATGTACAACAACATACAACTACAGTACAGTACAATCAGCAAAAATGGCAGTACTGTATAAGCAAGGCACACCATACAAAAAAAGAACATTGAGGCTCTATACACAGGACATACAGAGCTGTACAAAAAGACAAGATAGGCCGTAAGTCTGGGAAGCAGATTGTACATCTAAACAGCACACCTCCATCCTACGTCTGAGCAAATGTTAAACAGGTAGGTCACTCAATGAGAAATATCTGGATCACATAATGAACAGATGGGTACTTGGTATATGATTTACAAAGAAGAGGGAAAAGTGAAAATGGGGATCTGTGTTAAGAAAAGGTCTTAAGAATAACAAGGTGGCAACAGGAGAGTGTGAACCCTAGAAGGGTACACTTGGCGCACACCCGTGCGGCCAGCCCTGGAGCCCAGGCTCAGTTCCTCAAGAGATGAAGAGGATGGTGCCTTGTCCCTTGCATAGGTGTGCGACTCTCTTGCCCCCACTAAGAAAGAGGCAGAGTATCGTTTCCTATGTTAAGGTTTGAAGAACCCTGAAAACCAACCACTCTCATCCTTCTTATGACAAACTGGGAACCCACTTCCGGGGTATGGGAGGCCTAATGCCTTTAAGCATGGGCTTTGACCTGCTGCTGCTTTCTTTGCTCCAGGATGCTGTTTTAACATATGGACTTTTAAGGCAATCTGATTCTAATAACCGTGATGGTTGACTGATTGTGTCAACTTGAACAAGAGAAGCTTAGCTAAACTGGCTCAGCAGTTCCACGGCCTGGGATGTGGAAGATCCACCCTGGGTCTTTTGTTGCCTGGAGAACATAAAGGGAAAATGGAGAAAGAAGGCTCACTTCCGTTTCTTTGGAAGGACTCCAGTCTTCGCCTTCACCTTGGATGTCATGTCCCAGTTTCCAGCGCAGACTCTTCGGTTTCCAGCATGAACTCTTCAGCCTTCCATCGAAGACCCATGGGCTTCAAGACATGGACTTACATGGGACAGGACCCTGCAGTGAGCTCGAGGGCTTCTTCTGAACCCTTCACCTCCCAGCGTGCAGACACCCTCTGCATGCTTCCTCGCCCTACTCTGTGGCTGACCATCGTAAGCCAGTCTTGTAATTTCTCGTACATGTGTATATCTTGTGTTATGTCTCTTTCCCTGGTAAACACTGACTGATACAAATAACCATAAATGCCAGTATTGTAAAGCTCATAAATAGTTTAATGTTTTGGATTTTTGCACATTTGATTTTTCCTGTGTTTCTGAAGACTCTTCTTGTTGCTTTTAATATGGTTCAATTTAAACTCTAATTTCACTCACTGGGCATTTTATCCATTCATTCATTCATTTTAGTTGACTCTATTTTACCAGAGCTATTTTAAGTCTACAGAAAAATTGAGAGGAAAAGAGTGTAGTCTCCATTTATTCCCATGTCTCCACTTGGATTTCTCCTATTACCTTACATTTCCAATCAGACACAGATTATTTAAATATCCTAAAAGGCCTTTCCTTTCTATTTTACTCTTTCCCAGATATTTTTGTAGATTTTATTAACATAAATGTTTCATGCATCTGTGTCACAGAAAAGACCCAAGAGTAATTCAAAAGACAGTCCCAGTCACCAACACATATAAGCCATACAAGAGGAAATTAAAATCATTCTCAATGGCAAGTCATTTATATTGTTATGAAACAGTTGCACAACATTTTATTGACTTAACAAATATTTACTGAGTGACTATTATGTGTCAGTCACATGGAATAGGACAAATTCCTACCCTCTTGGGGCTTTTCTTGTAGGAACATTATTGAAGTCTGCTGTGGACACTTGACAAGGACAGGCACTTGCCCAAGGTGCTGGTTCCCTTTAAATTCTATCCACCGGTCATGGCTCTGCTCAATGTTGCCTCTTCTGAGCTTCCTGAAGAAACATTTGAGAATTAACTTCTATTTCCACTTTCCCACAGCTCTTTCCATTACTACATACCTAGAATTTAGTTTATATAGTTATGACCACAAAAACCAACTAGTTTAGTATTTATTAATTACATACATGCACGCTGACCACCACTGTCCTATTAAACTGTGACTAATGGAAGGAATAAGCTATACTTTGTCATTTTTGTATCTCTAGGGTCTTGACCGTTGTTAATTTTCAGCAAGTCTTGCTGAATTATTTTGACTTATAAATGTGTTGTATGGATGAAAACAGCATTATATGATTTATCATTTTATAAGCAAATAAGGAAATTCCTAACAAAATTCTATTAATTTTGCTTCTTGAGAGAATCTTGACAATGCAATTAATGAAATTAAGGGACTGGAATAAAGGAATAAGCTTAGAAGTCACTCACTAGTTGTGTAGTATTATGTAATGTTTCTGATAGAGTATGCAAATTTTTAGAATCCAGTATTCCAAGATATGCTTTGTGACAAAAAATGATGGGGCCTCTGTGTTTTTTACAACAAAGCTTTTAGAAACTTTTTTAAATTTTGCCATAATTTCAAATCTATAGAAATGTTATAACCAAAGAAAGAACTGTTACATCAATTTTATCCGAACTGATATTCAATCTCTTTTAAATACACACATATATAATTGCATATGAATTGTTTTGATTGTGAGAGTAGCTTACAGATACCATGCCTTTTGACTCTTGAATATTTCAATGTGTATAGTCACTGTTCCATATCTGTGGAAGATTTGTGGAAAAGCCCTGTGACTACCAAAGCCTGCAGATGTTCAGATCTCTTAAATAAAACAGTATAACACCGTATAAAACCTATGCATCTCCTCCTGGATGCTTTAAATATCTCTAGATTACTTATAAAACCCAAAGCAGCATGCTAGGTAAACAGTTGTGACTTTGTATTGCTTAGAGAATGATAAAAAGAATAGACTTCAATATTCAGTATAGATACTGATTCTTAATATGTTTTTAACCCATACTTGGTTGAATCCACACATGTGAAAACTCACCAACAAGGATCACCAAATGTATTTTGTTAGGGCAAGGATAATCTCATAGTAAAACTTTATATGAGATGTAACTGTTATACAACATAATTATGTGATCTGTAAACCTTAGACAAATGTCAGCAATGATCCCACCAATATTCTTTGCTTTGAATTACATTTGTTTCATCTTTCTGTAGTGTTTTATCATAAATAACCAGTAAAAGCTTTTGTCTTCAAACAGTTCTGAAGGATAAAGGATGACTTTTTGTAGCTATCAACTTATATTTTTTATATTCCTTCACAAATAGACTCAAGTTATGCATTTTGGTAAATAATACTACATAAGTGATGTGCTCTTGTCTATGTATCACCTTATATACATGGGTGGTTTTTTTGTGGGTACTGGGAATCAAACCCAGGACATTACACTCGCCAGCCAGGTGCTTGTGCCACTGAGCTATATCCCCAGCCCCTCATGGGTTTATTCAGTACCCTTATTGATAATGTTAACTTTGATCACTTGGTTAATATGGTGTTGGCCATATTTCTACACTCTGTCATGGCTTTTCTTTTTATGATTAATAAGAAAATTAATTAAAAGGCATGCAGTGATTTGAAAACGTGAGTAGTCTGTTCCTCATCAAACTTTTACACACAACTTTTAACAACTACTTATAATTCTTGTTTGAATCATGATTGCAAAATGATGACTTGCTCTCTCCCCTGCTCTTTAACATTTCTTGGTTGGCATCTACTTTAAAAGAACATGTACCTTCACCTTATCAATGCACAGATATATCATGTGGATTTTTATTTGATTCAGTGAGTTATAAGGCATTGCTACTCTCATTATTCATTTTAAAATTTATTTTATCCCAGATTTGGGTAATAGGAATCTCTACAAATTGTTCCCTGTGTATTTTTGACCTGTGTCCATCAGGTTCTATCTAACGTTTCCCTATTATCTCACATAAGAAGTTATTCCAGGACTGTCTTGTACATTTATTACCCCCAGCCAAAAACTCCAGATCCTTTAGATGGGGTTTGGCATTTAGAAACTAAGTTCTGAGCATTAGGTGTATTCATGCGAGCAAATGTCTTTTTAAAAAAGAAATGACTACAGAGTGATTCATCAGTGTAAACTAGCCAGTGATCATTATTCAAAGGTTGTAGCTTATAGTTTACATTCTCTGTGAGATGTGTTGACAGAAATGACATCTATGAAGTTCATTTCCCTGTGATGTAGCAGCAGGGATGTTCATTTTCATCCACCGAAATGCTGTCTCATTATATTCATGTAATGAGCTCCTTTGTTCCTTAGCTTTTCACGACTTGATACCTACTGTACAAACTCGCATCTATTTTATGAAACACACTGGGACTTAAATGAACTCTAACTCCTCAGAGAAGGGCACTACGCAGAGACCAATGCCTTTGTCTAATTTCAATATATGTGCAGTAACTTCTTCCCATTCCATTTTATGCCTAATTTGTGCCAATGCTTGGAAACAAAGCATAATTAAATGAGTATCACATTAATTATCCAGTGCTCCTCCCCCTCCCCCAAAAAGAGGAACACTGTCAAACGGAAGTTTAATTGATCAGTTTATAAAGGGGAGGATTAAAGAAAGAACAGCGACGGAATCACCACACTGATTTTCCACAATTCGCCACCAGGTGGCAGAGAGCTACACAGCAGAGCAGTCAGCGGAGGTGGTGAGTGTTTCATTGTTTTTTACAAAACCAATCCTAGAATATTTTGAGGGCTTCTTGTGTTCAGAAAACAACTTCCACTTGTTCTTCTAGTAAATGAAATCATCTACTGTCAAATGGTACTTTAGTCATTTGGTATCTTAATATCAAAAGCTATTTATACAGATGTGCCCCCTTTGTTTTTCCAGGATACCATTAAAATTTTGGTATACACACTGCAAAATGAGGGAAATTTTACATAAACACAAACAAAAATTACATAAACTTTTCACTCTGCTTGATTCTAAAATCTGTATATGGTTATAATCGTGAGATCGTTTTCATATCCTTGGGTACACTGCATGCATTACATGCGTAGGTGAGGAATTCAAAACTGACAGCATTTGTACAAATTCAAAAGATGAATCTCTGCATTGATTCATAGATGCCTCTTGAGAAATTGCTTTCTTGATGTATTTGTGTTAAATCTACAGGAGTTCTAAAAAAAAGTGTTGGTAATCATAGTCAAATTTATCCAGATTATAAATTTCTAAGTCAAACTGTTTTCTGTTGTACTCTTAATATTCTTACTCCTCGTACTGCCCTTTATTCTTTATGTTGTTACCTATAATGTTCAATACACAGACAGTAAGTGCTTAACAAATTCAAATGTCTGTATTCAATCACCAAGTCTGCAAATAATCTACCGCTTTTCATTTTAAGCCATCATTCTGAGCTTATTGTTTATTGATTTTCACTGACATCACACTCTCGATTTTAAAGAAACTGATAGATGATTTTTGACCTCTTAGTTTTGAGCAGGCTTTGTGACAATGACTTTCTCCTTGACTGTACATGTAAAATGATGTAAGTAGTATATTTTCAAGTCTGTATTGCTGAGGGTTTCAAAATATGGCATGGCTGGGAACTGAGGGTGACCCTTTGTGGCTTGGTGGGAGAAAAGAAATAAGAAAAACTGTAAGGAAAGGCTGGCAAGAAATATAGTTCTTACTAAAAATATAAACATAACCAAGTACTGAGAAATCTTGAGCCATTTTTTTGCTGGCTACTGTTATTATTACGTGCTAGATGTCATTGCAGTAGCTTCATTTATAATCTCTAGCTTACACTTTTCATTTCAAAAACAAAAGAGCATTTTTCTTAAGTATCACATTTGTATTTTCACTTACAAACTTATGGAGGTATTTGGCATGGGTTCCTCAGTGAATGTAACATTTTTGCTTTCTGGCCTGGATCTCCTCTTCGGATCCTAAACTTAACTGTTTCCCCAGACTTTTCTATGCTGCACGCTAAGTAAATCAATCCTGTGAATGAGGAAGATGCTATTTGTGGGGACATTCTTTCACTCAAGGGATGAAGAATAGCTCTTTAAAAAGGTAACATTTCAACAGCCATTTCTTCAGTCACCTCTTTTTTTCTTCTGTCTTTCCATATTTTGAAAATTAAAAAGCTGCACAGGATTCTAGAAGTCAGCTGCGTGGTCAGTGGGCCACTGCCCTGTTGATACAGAGCAATCTGCATACAGAAGGGAGCGTACAGCTTGCATCAGCGCCGGTATCATGCCTTCTTTTGCTGGCAAGGACACGATTCTATTTAATTATATAATCTGTCATTCTCCAAGACAGGGCTTCCAACAGGGCCCAACAATCCTGAAGCGGGTTCATCTCTGTTTTTAAGAGGGCTAATCAGAAGGGATTTGTGATATTGAAATCACTGAGAGGTAATTAAGAATGATTTTGTGCAATTCAGAAATGAAAAATTTGTCCCATAGCCCCAAATCTTTGAACCTACTTTGTTTTAAAATAATGGAAATTTGTTGCTTCATGTTGTGTGAGGATTTTTCCCATGCCCAAAATGAAAATGTTTCTGTAAAGATAGATGAATGGGTTCCAAGTGGCAGTGAGAAATGACACAGAATATAATTTTGAAGCAGAAATTTGCAGACTGATAAAACATGGGGGAATCTATTCCATGAAAATAATATTAATAACGGGTTTCCAAATGGAGATTTTTCATTGTTTCTTTACTGTCAGGAAAGAAAAACATTCTTCAAAAAATTTTCCATAGTGTATTGACATGAACATCAATTTTTTCTACTAAATAGAAACCAGTAATTACATTTTTTTTTAAAAAAGGCACTCTGGTAATTATACATTTAAAATATGAATCCTGATGTTTAATTAGGTCATATGACTATAATATCAGCTTGCATTAGCAGCAGATTAGCAAATCCTAGCAATTCACCCAATAGAAAAATACAAGGAGAAAAAGCTGCTATAATTGTAAGATTTAAATAGAATAAACCATAATACAGTACAGTATTCTTTAAATATTTTAATGTTTACTAGTGTTACTGAGTAATGAAGTTTATCATCACGGCATATTCTTCTTAACTAATTACTCTTGCAGTAATAAGCACATAGGAAGTTTGCTGTGTGGGAAGCTTCCAATTTAAGCAGGGCAGGACTCACAACGTACATTTTGTATATTTTTAATACATAATATGCATAATTTTTTCTGAAATCAATTACATTGTGTTGGAGTTAGGTAAATACTTGTTATTTTTAACCTGTATCCTGACTCTGTATTTTATTTGATGTTATTTTCACTTCTTTCAATTTTTCATTTGTAAATAATGAAAACCTCTTATTTTTTTAATCTAAGTATCTCTTTAATGCTTGATAATTTCTACAGAGCTGAAATATATGTCTGTATGTTAACATTTCATTTTGTATTAATTATAGTCAGGGGAGGCTTTTTGTTAATTTTTGTTTAAACCCTCCTTTCATCTCTAAGCCACACTGACTGATATTTATTAGTTTTATTTGCCACAAATATAAAACACAGTCAGCATAATTCGTGCTGACTTTTAGTGCGACTCTCTCTGACTAGTGTATTTCTTATAGATCTCTTTATAAGGTATGTGTTTCCCTTCCTAGATGCCCAATGAGACCGGTGCTCCCTAATAATACATTTTGCCCCCCAAATCTATTCTTTAAGATATAAAACTCACTAATGTGGCTACCACGGAGTTCATTTGTACAGATTTAACATATAAGTGCTTTTAAATACACATTTTTGAGTCTCTTTATAAGGCATCTAATGATTTACACAGCTAACACAACTTGAGTACTTTTCCATTCAGTTCATTAAAACTAGAATTTCCCTGTATAAAGGTAACTTCACTACTCAAGAAATTTGCCTTGAAATCCTTCCACAAATTGACCTTGACAATGCTACCAGAATTTTTATGAAGTACTTTTTTTCCTTCCTTGTAACTACATCTTCCCTAACTTGTAGGTATAAATAAATATTGTGTGATGATAGAAAAGTCATTTCTGGATAACAAAGATCTAAAATTGCTTCATTAGACTGGAGAATTGTATCTTCTTTTATTTAGTGAGCAAGATAGATTTTCTTTATCATAAACTTTGTGCCTTTTTCTGTTACTAGAGCAGCTAATTGAATTACATACTGACAAGATGTGCGTGCTAACATTACTGTAGTTATAAAAGAAATCTGGTGCCTATGACTCACTGTAAAAAAGAAATCTAATTCCTAACACTAGGGGTCATTTTAGCTTATGGTAATGCTATGATATTTAGCTTTAATAAAAGAGAAAGTTAAAAATACGACATTTCCTAGAAAAGTGCTATCCTAGACAAACATTTTCCTGTTCTACTTGGGTCTCTAATTTTTCCCCTCATTGAATTGTGGATAGATTCTGTTCCTTCTTCTAATTTTAAAAATGAATAACAAACGTGTTAAGATGTGTTAAGTTTCTTCTTCAAAGTTCATTTGTGTTAATTCTCCTAAAATGTTTAGCCTTTGCTTTTGAGGGCATGGTGCCTTATCTCATGGTTTGTCTGTGTTGCTACTAAATATTTTGTCAGTTTTATTTTTCTTTTACTTCAAGCCTTTGCATTCTAATCTCTTGAGCCACAGTGAAAGTCTGACTTTTTTCTCTAATTTTTACCCTACTGTGAAGGGTAATGACTAGTTCTGTTAGAACAGAGATTTAGTCTTCTCATAACAAAATGAATATTTTTCATCACAATATCTCCAATTTTCTACTCTTAAAAGATTTAAAAATTTCAGGCTCCTTCCTGAAGGTACTTTTGTTTTTCTTGCCTGGGGCTTAATAATGTAAAGTACTTACTCATTTTAAAAAATTCACTTTGGTTCATGGTGCTGAACGTGAGAGATGATACAAGTAAAATATTTATTTTCAGAATAACATCATGTATTTTCAAATGGATTCTAGATCATGCAATATGAATTATGATCCTGTTTATATTGAATGAAGTGGGTAATTGCAAGCTATTAATCATTTCTGGGTATCTAAAACACTTAGCCTTCTTGCTCCAGTTACACACATAAATAAAGATAGTTATATTTGTTTTTTTAATCCAGTTTTTAGATCTGCTTAAAGTCTGTTGTGTTTTAGAAAACAGCATATTATGTGGAACATTTTCAACCTAAAATCAAAATATTTCCTTTGATTCAAAAGCTAGATGCATTTCCTATATCTGGTATTTGTTAAACATCAATATCAAAAGAAAGTTTGGTAGACTAAGGTATTTTGTCTGCAAAATATCAATAAGTGATAAAAATATTCATTAAACTCACGATGTCAGTGATAGGGACTTCCTCTTTTGCTAACATGACTATGGCTTGATTTTCCAGACATATCAATTACTCTGTTTAGCCAGGGTTACAAGGACCTGTGTTCTTCCCCCCAAATTCTGTTTTTGGTCACTCACCTGAGAAAGAGAAATGAAATGGTTCTGCTCCTAATCATCTATTTTAAGTAACTGATTTTAATTGGGAAATAACAATGAGTTATAGTTTAAATAAATGACATTTAATGTTCTTGGACCTAAGGACAAAAGGGTTCTGAACCACGGAAAAGTTTTATCATAAAGTTAATGGAAGATGGTAAAATGTGCAGAAACAGTATTATCACACTATCGGCTTCAAGTTGAATGCTGATGCCAAATACATCTGATTACCGGAAATCATTGCTGTCTGTACTACCTGAAATTAATGTCCGTATTCCTAAAACATACTGATTTAAAGCTATTTGGCAGAATGCTGTGCAAGCGGTGAGACACAGCACACAAGGTTTGGTAGTGAGAGCGAGGTCACCCAAGTTTTCATTTCCTCTCTACCATTTGTTAGCACTGTAACCTTTAGGAAATTGCTACCCTCTCCTGGCTTCTGTTTCCTTATTTGCCTAAGCCTTAAGAGGCTGAGCACAGTGTTCTCCATGGTCTTTCCTGAGTCTGTGGTTCAGTATATTGCCCTGTTCTCTGTTCTCATCAGCCAAATTCTCTCTCAGAAAACATTATGGTTTTAATGGTTTCCTACAGTACTGTATTTGATACACACATTTACCTGCTTTGTGGAGACAATATTATCTACATAAGACATGTATTACTGTCTTGCTCAGTGCAAAACAGTTACCTGAATCCCCCAAACAGTACCCATGTGAAAGGTACCTCATTTTGTGGTATATTTTTTTAGGTAGTCAAATTCTCAGAAAGGCCAACATCCTTTCCAAAACTCTGATATTCAAGGACAAATGTTCAAGCTGACTTGGGAAATTATAGGTGAGGGTGCACAAAAGAATTCACAGTCTACTTCTCCTTTCATTCCATGGAAACCCGTAACTTTGACCATATTAAAACACAGGATGTGGCATAGGGTCCCCTCTCTATCTAGTGTGTCTCTGTGTGCATGTCTCTGTCTTTCTCTCTCCCCATGTCTTGGTCTCTCCACGC